>JAQBSW010005930.1:0-20000 GCA_029291075.1 Eudiplozoon nipponicum
AATATTAAGTCTACCACAGTATAAATCAGAAAAACATTCAAGTTGGGTAGGAGATGCCCAAATGATATTCAGTGCTTATAATATCGTGAACCCTATGGAGAAATTTGTTGCAGCATGGATGGCATTGCCTGAAAATTTCCGAAATGCTTTGGAAAATTTCAGAGACAGAACTGTAGAAGAAAAGCCGTACAATGCATTTGAGTTATTAATGGCTGAAATTCAACAGAGATATCAGCCTGGAAGATCAGCGCAAATGTGCGAATTATTACGCTTAGAAAAAATGGGGCGTCAACTACCGTCCGAATTTTATGAACGCCTTTGCACAAAAGCTTCCAGGTTGAATATATCTAGAGATGTAGTCAACTCCATTTTTACAGCTGAGCTACCAATTAGGCTCAGAACAACATTGGAAGTATTTGACACAATGAACATAGATTGGCCAACAAAACTCAGAGGGTTAGACGGCGTGTATAAACAGCAAGAACCACAAGTACATGCTGTAATAGCAGATTCTGTAACGATGCAGCCAGTCAGGGCAGATACCGAAAACCACCTGACTATACAAGAAACTTTGCGTTTCTTATGTAGAGAAGTTGCTAGCTTGCGTAGTGATATTGCACAACTTCAGAGTCAGGATAAGTATAATAGACGTCGAGGGAGTCACTCGCGTCAACGCTTCGAAGGGCCACGCGGATGGTGTAAGGCACATTGCGAATACGGACGCAGTGCGAAGTGCCAAGGCGAGAATTGTATTTACCCGCGATTAGGTGGACCCAGATGGAAAGGAAGCACAAAACCGGTTGAGAGAAATCCATCACCGGGAAAAGGACAAAACCCCCGCTAGTAGGAGCCGTAGGGGGGTTCCATTGCAAAGGCTCCCAGATATGCCTTTAAAAGGCATACTCAAAGCTAAAGATGCGACTAGAACAAATAGCACCGAGATAGAAGGCAAGAGAGTCCGATTCTCACTAAGCGGAGATCTGGAAAACATTGCCGGATTGTCCAGCAACAAGTTCATTATTAAGGATGAATTATCTGGATTAGAATTTCTCATAGATACGGGTGCTGAGGTAAGCATAGTTAGGTCAGACGTGGTGGAAGCAGATTGCCCCACATTTGATTATCAACTATGGGCCGCTAACGGTAGTCCGATTGGAGTAAAAGGGATGAAAGAAATGTCGGTAACATTAGGCCAGAAATCTTCCTTCCGATGGAATTTTCTAGTAGCCGATGTCAAGGACCATATCATTGGCATGGATTTCTTGACACATTTCAAGCTGACATTAGACCCCAAGGCTAGGACTATCGCAGAAGGCGTAGGGATAGCAACACCTACTGATTCTAACACGTCGGCAGTTAGAACAGTCCTCTTACCTCGTCCATCAGTCGCACATGACTTTGCCGATATAATCGAGAAGCACCTAGCAGTGTTTCAACCTTTCAGTGCCAAAAGGATAGGTTTGAAGACAGGAGTAGAACACCAAATAGAATTGGTGGCTCCGTTGCCTTGTTCACCAAAGGCTCAACCATTGGCACAACACAAGCAACAAGTTGCTTTGTCCGAATTTCACCAATTGCGCAAAGAGGGGATTTGTAGAAGGTCAAATTCCAATTTTGCTTCCCCAATAGTGGTAGTTCCCAAACCTGAACCGGGTCAATGGAGGGTTTGTGGGAATTATCGTCTATTAAACTCAGTGACAAAGGGTGATTCTTATCCTCTCCCTAACCAGAGTACCTTGCTCCGAGATATAATGGGATATGAGGTTTATTCAACTTTAGATCTCCAGAAAGCGTACTATCAGGTACCAATGGAAGAAAGTTCGATACCACTCACCGCAGTCAGATTTCCAGGAGGGGGATCGCATGAATTTCTTCGAATGCCTTTTGGTTTGAAAAATGCCAGTCAGACATTCCAGCGTTTGGCTGAAGAAATCCTTCAGAATTGTCCATTTGCGAGAGTATATATAGACGACATAATTATTTTTAGTCGCTCCCGAAATGAACATCGTACGCATTTGGAAACGGTTTTGACCAGGCTGGAACAATATGGATTAGTGGTCAAACCTAATAAGAGTAATATAGGTTGCTCTTCAGTTAAATACCTTGGGCATATACTTTCCAAAGACGGAATTAAACCTTTGGAAGATAAGGTCCAAGCTATTAAGGACGTAACGGAACCCCGAACCGTACGCCAGTTGCGAAGGTTCTTGGGTATGATCAGCTATTATCGTCGATTCATTCCAGGTCTAGCCGGAATTCTTGGATCGTTAACAAGCCATCTCACTCGTGAAAAGAGCACGATCAAGAAGTCTTGGCCTATAAACTTGAGTCAAGAAGACCGAGAAAATTTCCAAAAGGCCAAGGACATGTTAAGTGACGTAACCACATTAGCACCTGTAGATTGGGAAAAACCTTTCGAACTAATCACAGATGCCTCAGATGTTGCATTAGGGGCAGTGCTACAGCAAAGAGATCAGGACATAGTAAGACCGATTGGGTTTTATAGCCGTAAGCTAAATGATCGAGAAAAACGTTATGATACGTTTGGCAAAGAGCTTCTAGCAGTGTATGCCGCAGTGCTACACTTCGAGCATTACTTAGACGGGCACAAGTTTAAGTTATTGACCGATCATAAGCCATTGATCAGCATACTTGGTAAAACAGCTAGGCTTAATTACTCTCGTAGAGTAAATTCCCAAATAACACGGTTAGCAGAGTTCGATTTCACTGTGTCTCATATTGCTGGCAAAGAGAATGTGGTGGCCGATGCACTTAGCCGACCGAATGAAGCTGATGTCGAGCTGATATTTCAAGGTCCATTGAAAAATTTAGATGAATCAATGAACGATTTCGTTAGTCAAATCGAGGAAGCGCAAGGATCGGATCCCTTTACATTAGTATTATCCAAAAGACCAGGATATGTTCGTAAGCTCATAAGTGGCAAGTGGTTGTTATGCGAAACATCTAGAAGTCAACCACGACCATATGTGCCATTGGAGTTACGGGCCAAGATTATCCAAGTGTTACATGACATGGGTCATCCATCCATTAAAGCCACCATTCGATTGATCAACGACAGATACGTATGGCCGCACATGTCTAAAGACATACGGGTATGGGTAAGAGCCTGTGCCAAGTGTCAAACGTGTAAGGTGTGGAGACATACCAGAACCGAGATAAAGAACATTGGAATACCAATCGGACGGTTCAGACACGTACACATAGACATTGTCGAGATGCCTGAAGTAAATGGAAACAAATACTTGCTGACTATGGTAGATAGATTTAGTCGTCAATTTGAAGTGGCGATTTTAAAAGACATGACAGCGCAAGAAGTCTTGTTCGCGTTTCTACATAATTGGATATCGCGTTATGGTGTTCCGGAAAAGGTCACTAGTGATCGTGGTAGTCAATTTATGTCAGAGCTTTTCGTAAGATCCCTCAACATCATGGGAACCACTATAATACATACTAGCGCGTATAACCCACGAGCGAATGGGATGGTAGAAAGGCTACATCGTGAACTGAAAGCTGCATTAAGGTGTACTAGTGGAACAAGCTGGATACACGATCTTCCTATAGTACTACTCGCCATGCGCAACAGATATAGGGCACAATTAGGAACTTCCATAGCAGAATTGGTTTATGGAGAACCATTAAGGTTGCCTGGAGATCTTCTAATAGAAACTCCAAGTAGTCTTGATTGGGCTTCTAGTTATGTAGATTGGTTTGTAGGAGCACTTAGAGACAAGATGTGTCGTTTGGCCCCAACCAAGACTAGAAAAGCTAAAACTAAATGCTATGTGTCCTCCGATTTAAAATCGGCTTCGCATGTGTATATAACTAATGAGAATAGGAAGAACTGCCTAACACCATTTTACAAAGGACCATACAAGGTCAAGAGGATGACTGACAAGAATGTCATCATAGAAATAAATGGCATTGAGGATTGTGTTACGTTGGATCGCTGTATTCCCCAGTTTATCTGGATTGACGGTATGACTGAATTAACAGATGCGTCGAATGACCGTTCCATGGGCGAATCTGATGTGTGCAATCCCATCATGCAGGCACATAATGAAATGCAGTACTCTGAAGAATCGTTGTCTAACATAGCAAAATCTTATTCTACTGAATCACAGCATGAAAACTATTTGTCGATACCAGATGATTTTGAAGAACCAGTGAATGTTGTACCGGGCGAGATGACGACGTCAGGGGCGCCAGTATGCACAACTCGTTCTGGAAGAATACATCGTCAGCCGAAGAACTATGATTACGTCTATTATTAGCCGTTCCTTTTTTGAGAAGGTGGTGTATGTAGAGGATGTTAAATCCTCCGCCTTATGTAAAATGACCTTGACTGATAAATTTAAACCACCATAGCTGATTGTAACAACTTTATTTAAAAAGAATTTTTTCTTTTTATTTTCCAGAACATTCTTTGTTTAAATACTTGATTTTAAAAATTGTGCGCTATTTTCAGTTTTTGAGTATCTCGCTCCCTGTCTGGTATTGTAATTTTGGTCTGCTGCATTTTAACATTTTTTTCCATAATAAACGATTACATCATTATCCAATATATTATTCCATCACTTGCCTTGTGTTCTGATATAAAATAACACTGAGGAGGAGCCTTGGAACAGGTATATTTGATTTTATTGGGGGGTCACGTACATACCAAAACAGATTATTGCTGAAAGGAACAGCTTTCCAACTTTCACCTTCCGATTGCCATCCGTAAGTGTCGATTTAATTGTTATACCATTTGATCATGGATACCGATATTAAATTCGAGGACACAAGTAGGTTAGTGCAGGACATAGCGGACTTGAACTTAAATGACGCAAGCAATAATATAAGCATATCAGACTCTAGTGCGAGTTTTGGGACTTCCAGCGATCTGGCATCTATGGGGCTTACAGACACGAATAGGTTTGGGGCCTCAACAACATTTCAGTTTTAATAAAACAAAACTTGAAGATAGAATCTCGAGAAATTATGCTGCTGAAAAACAATTAATCCTGTCTTTTATTTAACCACGAGAAAGTATTATCATAATCAAAATTAAAAATATCAGCAGGATTGAACACTTTTTCTAGTTCGGTAGATAAAAATTTAAGAGACATTTTAGATGGAGGCGTTTCTCTAAGCCCCTTTGGCTATTGATTGTAAATTTTGAAAATTTTTGAAAAAGAGAATAGCTTGCTCGCAACATTCCCCACCAATGGTGGAGATATTGCAAAATGACCAGATCTAGTTCCAATTTCATGACTCTTTCTTATTGGATTCATATAGGCACCAGTCCACTGGTTCGAATGGAAAGCTTTTATGCAATAGCACATCCTCCGAAACCATAAAGGATGCAGTGATACAAACTGTAATCTAGTGGCGTATATAGTGCAGGAGAGAGGACTTATTTGTTTCACAACTTTTCTTTGTACAGCTTCTATCTTATTAGACAAACCCTTTGTTAAAGGATTCCAAGTAGCGGCAGCATATTCTAGTATCGGTCTAATCCATATTATAAACATTTTAAATTTTATTTCATTCGATATTATATTTCTATTTATTAGTGCCCATCTGTTCTTGGCACTGCCTACTATCCTTTCAATATGTCTCTCAGCAGAAGCCGTACAATGAATAGTTATGCCTAAATCCTTAATTTCTTGCATAAGTTTAATCTCAAAAACATCATTAATCTCAGCATCATGAAAATAAACATACTTAAAATCTGTTCTGTCTACCTATTTTTAAAGCTCTCGTCTTTTTACTGTTTATTCTCAGCCCTAGTGTTAACAGATATCTACTTAAATCATACAAATCAAGTGTCACATTATTTTGGAGAATTCAACATTATTTGGATCAATTGGAAAGATTATTTTCAAATCATCAGCAAATTTGCAAACTCGACCGTTAGGGATCTTAGTTTCCAAATGTGCAAATACAATTTTAAATAAAATTGGCCCCAAACTTGATCCCTGTGGAACTCCACTTGTTACCCTGTTCGATTTAGATATCAAATCGTTTACTTTGAATACTCATTCTTCGATTATATAAATAGTATCTAAGTAATCTAAAAATATTCGGATCAATATTCAATAAATTAATCGCATTTAAAATAGCATCAAAAGATATAGAGTCAAAAGCTTTTGAGATATCTATAAGTACAATTAATGCATCTAACTTTTTCTCATCTAATGTAATTAGATGTTTCCACATAGAGAGAATATTAGTAGTTGTCGACCTGTCTTTTGTAAAGCCGTGTTGGCACATATCAAAATCAGCCGGCAACATACGTTCTAAATGATCTAGTATTAATCGTTCTATTATCTTCAAAAACGAAGGGATAATAGAGATTAATCTATAATCACTGGCACACGTTGGCTTACTTACTTTTGGCAAAGGTTTAGCTACTATTGTTAGTATATCGATTGGTAATTTCCCATTCTTCAAAATTCTATTTATAAAATTGCAGAGCGCATTCATAAAATTTAAAGGTAATTGAAGTAGTTTATCAATCGATATACCACGGTGAAATTTTGTTTTTTTGATTTTATTTTTAACATTAATTCTATCAATGCATCACTGTCAATAACAAGTCCTAGATCCTGGTTTCCCGAAGGATCAGGTAGATCAATGAAATTGCTTTTGTTCTGTGGATTACATAACAATTTGCCAAATACTTCATCCAGTTCACAGAGAAATTCATGCTCAGTTTTACCCACATGTAATATAAGCTTTAATTTTTCCTTATATTTACTGTAGTCTGTGAGTAGTTTGTATTCTAGTCTAGAATTGCTCTTCAGTTTGGCCAAAATAATTCTCTCTGATCTTTGACGGATTATCAGCAGTGATGAATTAATTTCTTTATCAATCAATTCTAACCTCATTTTTAATACTATTGATAAGACTACATTTCATTATATTATCTCGTTTGATTCTTAGCTTACATAACTTCCTATTGATTCGCTTTGGTATAACATCCGTAAATGTAGATGCCCTAAATATATCAGATAATAACAATGAAACAGAAGAAACAAATTCGCCATTGTTCATGATAAAAAAACATTCATAATCAATAGATAAGCTTAATTCTCTAAAAAAGGTAGTTAGATCTCTTATACTTTCCGTTCATGCCTTTGGTTTATCCTTCTGGTCACAACTGAACTAATTTGTTACTAGGTTCGCAAAACCTAATACATACTTGCATATATATTAGTTCTTCGCAACAAACAGTATTTAACAGTAGTATATCGAATTGAATGATGTCATGCTTACCGCGAAATGTGATAACTGATATCGATGAAGGCCAGAGTATATGGTGTAACTGGAGTAACAGGTGTTCGGAAATTGTTGTAATTCTCAATTTGGGTGAACTTTAGCATAAATTTATATCCATCAGGTTGGTATCGTGTACCGACTCGGAAACCATAGTGTTAGTATCCGGTACTCATCGATTTCAAAAAAGGTATCAGTTACTAACACAATAGCCATAGTGTTAGTATCCTTTACAGACTCAGTATATATATTATATAGTGTGAGTTAGCATTGAAGTCGCATTGTCGTTGACTTTAGATTATGTTAGCTTCACTATACAGGTTTACACATTCGTCTAGGAGATTGTACCGTCCTATTATTCCACATTCTTCTACCAAATATATAGTGGTTAAAGGCCGTAATACCGGCTCCTACTGATGAGTCGCCAGTAAGCACGAAACGAATGTGCATGAGATTTTACTTTCCGTTCCTGCTGCCTTTGGTTTATCCTTCTGGTCACAACTGAACTAATTTGTTTCTAGGTTCGCAAAACCTAATACATACTTGCATATATATTAGTTCTTCGCAACAAGCAGTATTTAACTGTAATATATTGAATTGAATGATGTCATACTTACCGCGAAATGTGATAACTGATATCGATGAAGACCAGAGTGTATGGTTTAACTGGATTAACAGGTGTTCGGAAATTGTTGTAATTCTCAATTTGGGTGAACTTTAGCATAAATTTATATCCATCAGGTTGGTATCATGTACCGACTCGGAAACCATAGTGTTAGTATCCGGTACTCATCGATTTCAAAAAAGGTATCAGTTACTAACACAGTAGCCATAGTGTTAGTATCCTTTACAGACTCGGTATATATATTATATGGTGTGAGTTAGCATTGAAGTCATATTGTCGTTGACTTTAGATTATGTTAGCTTCACTATTACAGGTTTACACATTCGTCTAGGAGATTGTACCGTCCTATTATTCTACATTCTTCTACCAAATATTTAGTGGTTAAAGGGCGTAATACCGGCTCCTACTGATGAGTCGCCAGTAAGCACAGAACGAATGTGCATGAGATTATACTTTCCGTTCATGCTGCCTTTGGTTTATCCTTCTGATCACAATTGAACTAATTTGTTACTAGGTTCGCAAAACCTAATACATACTTGCAAATAACTACCATCACAGTCACCTCTAAAAAACCAATGTAATCACAAACTTTACATCACAAAACAAATTTCCACGAAGTCATAGACAAAACCAACTAAACTGACAAGACAGCCAATTCGGCAATGTTTATCCCGACGTTAATGCCATTAAAACCATCACCGCGTGTTGCAAACAAGCCGAACTCCACTAAACATTTAACAACACATTTGTCTCCAATTCCCAGGGTGGTCATGTGGAAAATCACGACACCAAGCTTTCATTTACAGCATCACCTAAATCTCAATCACGTTATCTTCTAGAATAACAATAAGTGAAAAAATTATTTTAAAAATTAAACATTAAGTAAGGAATTCACCATACAAAATTATTATGCTAATTATCGTCATGAAATACACTAACGCCTCTATCTTTGCGCCATTTCAGGAGCCCGAAAGAAATTTTTCCAAGTGCTCTTAACCCTTTTCAAAACCACGTCCGCAACTGAATCATGACCATCTTAACAAACGCCACTCGAATATAAGTTATAGTCAGCAAAAATATTTTCAACTTAATCATAATTATTTTAATTATATTTAAAAAAAATTATAATCCACATAAATACCAGCGAAGCTTTTTTCTTTCGATCTAAGCACAAGCAATTAAACAAATGATGTCAGACGTTAACTTTTGACTTTTGTTTGTGCAGTAGCTGTCCAGGTAAATGACAGATTAATGATGAAAACTAGAAAAAGGCCAAATATGAAAGACCAATAACCGTCAATTAGTAGGCATATTGGTTTCTAACTGGCTTAGGTAAAATGTCAGTGTACCCGAAAATCTCGCGTTATTGTCACCAGTGACTTCAAATAAACTAAGAAAAATACACTCCACTCATTCGTATTTGAAACCATACATACGCAAATGAAAAGGCAGATGGACATATAAATATTCAGTTATATTTGTAAATTAGCTATTTTTGAGCTATTGCTGTATTTTTCTTAAAGAGAAAAAGAAAAATCTCTTGTTCGTATCGCTGCATTTCAAGACTTCAAATGCTCGCGTCAACAATCTATTGAAATAACAAACCTGAATGGGGCATTCAGAGAAAAAAATCAGAGGTTTTCTTCCAGTCATGTTCAATGTATGCGAGACTGCTAGAGGTGAGAGCCGCATATCTAAATTTGATTTCCATATATATTCAATGCGGTTTGATCCGTGATAGTTTGCCATCGTACTCTGATGATAGTCATGGAAGGTCGAAACGCATCAGCGCGTTGCGGCTGGCGGTAGTTTTGTTATGTTGTTCGATGACTGGTTAAATACAATTGGATTGGTGTTTACTTCAAACTCGCAAACTTGATTTAAAGAATTGTTACCACCACACACGCAATCAAGCATTGTTTAACCGTGTAACACTTTGCTAAATCTCATATATGGTTTTAATAAAAACTCCACGCGTAAAAGGAAATTATGCTGATTAAATTGCACTTATTCGTTGATAAAGGTGAAAAGTTAAACGTTATTTTTTCATCTCCAGCTGGCATACATATGAATACTTTAATAAAGATTATTTACATGTTAAATGTAAATATGTGTTTTGTGACCGATTTAAACACATTTAAATGAACATTGTTTTGCAAAAGAAGGTAATTACTTTTTTAAGTCAAGTTTGCTACGTTGAGATACCCTCAAAATCTATTTTATCTAACCAGTCGTAGAACATAAAGTAACTACCCACAATCCCACATACTGAAGCTTTTTCACTGTCTATTGTCCTCATCAGGAAACGAAGATAAACAAACGAAATATGATCATATCACAATGCGTATATGAGGAACAAATAGAAGCTCGAAATGCGTCAGTACGCGTGACGGTAGTTTAGTTATTTTGTGCGTCTGGTTAGAGAGAATGTGATTGCCGTTTATCTCAACGTAGCAAATTTGATATTTAGAACTGTTATCACCACTGCCGCAAACAATGATTTTTAAAGATACTTGCTTAATACGTCCAGTGTTTATTAACGATTTATAAATCGTTCGTATTTGGTGTTATGTGTGGCCAATTGATGACTATATTCGAAATGACTACGTAAATATTTTGAAATAATATGTAAACACAAAATTAAAACCACGTTTAGAAAAATCCAAATTAGGTATTTTTGTCGACAGTCGACACCGTCTATTGAAATTTTAAGAATAATTCTCGATTTATAATGTTTGAAGCAGCATTCTTTATTGTGGATTTGACCGCATTTTTCTTGTGCGCGACAATTGATAGCACTCGTAGGTCGGTAAAATCTTGAATACTGTACATTTTCAGGTTCTCTGATTATTGGCCTTGATTGATGGGTTCGCATTTGTCCCTTCTTTTTAAGCCTTCCATCAGCTGCTTGTCTGAAAATGACGTTGGAGCAACGTTGTATTCAAGATTTTACCGACCTACGAGTGCTATAAATTGTCCCGCACAAGAAAAATGCGGTTAAATCCACAACAAGGACAGTACTGAGCAAAAAATCCAACATTTAAGCATTCTTTATGATTTATTTAAAACATTATATCGGCCATCAACACGTGTATTCCATTAGATAATCATTGAATGCGCGGATGGTGGAATCAGTTATTTAAAAAAAATTATCCGTCTCCAAATGAACGTACTCTAAAGTTTGAAAACATTATTTAAATAGTAAGCGAATAAATGAAACAATGAGATTGGTGTTTATTTCAAAACCGAGCACATGATTAAATTTATCAATGTAGGAATTTTGAGCAAATCCTACCAAATTGATAATTGATCTGGACAAATATCAATAAGTGAAACGAGAGTTTCTAAAAGATTAACAGTCATTTTATCCTAATATTTTCGAACATTGTTAAGCCGACATCGGTTTTGTTCATTGTCACAACGACAGTGACATTAGTGAAGTGATATATCAATTTCCGGTCTTGCTTCCAAGTTATCAGAATAACCTCGAACCTGCTACTATTTCACACAGACTAGTCTAGAAAGAATAGATGTATCTGTCCAAATTACATTAAATATTTCTGAGCGTTAGACTTAAAACATTAAATGTAGAATAGTGAGCGGACTGTTTAGGCGTAAGATCTATCACAACGACCACCCAAGTCGAATTTCAGCGAGAAAAAGTGAATTTATTCTCGAGCTAAATTTGTTGAGACATTTAATTTACATAGGTTTTCTGGGCCAGTAATTCTTTATAATATAAATTTGTGAAGATTTTTTAGTAACATCAGTACGAATATATATATATATATATATATATATATATATATATATATATATATATATATATATATTTCTTATTAGGAAGAAAATGCGTGCGTGGTTTTGGTTGTTCTTAATTATTACATATATTGTTAGAATAACATAGAAAAGTCGTAGAATGAAAATGAACTCTATTAAATACGTCATGATTTATTCATTATTTGTTAAAATCACTACTATTAGCCATAGATGTCAGCAGAATTCCTGCCTACATCATGCTGTTCCAGTGAGAATAGCCTAATCCTCTAGGTCAATGAATTTAGATAGGATGCTTTTCAGATACATAGGAAACATCTTAATTATTGTAGACTTAAATGTCAAAAGTTCTTGGGTTTGGAACTTTTGTATAATAAGATCTACCACAGGTTAGCAATATTAGTTATTTAGAATTATTTTAAACACATTGTATATGCCCTCTTTTTCTGCATAGTGTCAGTAACGTTAATTTAGCCTTAGGAAATTATCAGAGCACAATGGAGAACCTAGTGACTAAAAACTAATACTTTAATAAGATATGCTGCGGTTCTCGCATAATTTCTATTTTATATATATATTTGTTATCTGTTTGGTATGGTGGTATATCTAAGTCGATTAAGTCGTTGATAGATTTTTTTCTGTGGTGTTAATCACGTGAATGTTTGCTACTAAATTGTTCAGTAGATGAATTTAAATCAAATTGGTGACTTAAATGTCGACTTTTGTACATACGTGATATTTGCTTACACTGTATCGCATCAATACGCCTTAACATATTGATGACATGATCTTGTTGCTTGAAAAATGATTGGCGTTATTTCACAAGTTCATGTTATCATGTGCTTGAAATTGCTTGGACTGTGAATCTTTCCTTACAAAATGGCCAGCAAAACGAAACAAACATTTTAGATCATATCTATTAATTTTTGCCAGTTTTAAACTTACAAGATTGAAAAATCTTTCATTCAATCAGGATATTGAAGAATTCTCTATTCGTATAATTAAACGAACAATGGTTGTGCGGGCGATGATAACAATCGAAGTAGCGATCTTGATATAAATACACAAATACACATTTTTCAGTATAAACTAAGAATTATGAGGTGTAGAAAAGGCAGTTCATCCAGAAGGCTGGTTCCGTCCTTATTGGGAACTAATCACGTAGTGTTCAGAATTCGCCGCGGGCAGGACTCAAACCTGGGCACACCTGTGTCGTAATCTGAAGCTCTAACCATTGAGCCACTCTGTCGCACATTACACACAATGTTTAGTCATATAATAACTAAAGTTACAAGTTTAGCCTTTCCTATAGGTAAATTCCATATGGCATCCTTTTAGACCTAAAGTTCCATCTAAGCATCCACAATCAGTCAATATAGGACAGAGAACATGATACATTGGGAAGTGTTATTGAAATCAACAACTATATAATTAAAGGAAAATTAGCTGCGCGGGCGGTAATATCAATTAATTTAATCAAGGTTTCGAACTTGATAAAAAACCTTACCACTTAATTACATATGTCAGTATAATCTAAGTATTCTATAGTGTGGAAAAAGCAATTCATCTAGTAGACCGGTTTCGTCCTTATTAGGAACTCATCACGTACTGTCCAGAATTTACCGCGGCAAGTGCTCAAACCTTGGCACGTCTGCTTCGGAATCCGGTGCTCTAACTACTGAACCACCCTGCCACATACTGCACACACGCTTTAGTTATATACTAACTATTATTTCTTGCTTAGCCTTCCTTTAGGAAGATCCCATATAGCATCACTTTAGTTCTAAACTTCCTACTAATTAACCCAAATCTGTCAATACTGACCAGACACCGTACTACATGGGGAAGTGGTATTGAAACTAACATCTATATAATTAAACGAACGTTAGTTGCTCGGGCGGTGATAAAAAATAATTTTAATCACGATTGCGATCTTGATATAAGCACTTGACCCATTATGTACATACATCTGCCAGTATAAACTAAGAGTCGTATAGTGTAGAAAAGGCAATTCATCCAGTAGACCGGTTTCGTCAGCCAGGAACACGACGTACAGTTCAAATTTTGGACAGGGCTCGAACCTCAGTACATCTGCTTTGGAATCTGATTGCTCAGTGAAAATTACACAATGATTTCCCAATAGGGACGGTCTACGGGCTACTTTACGATGTATGTACATAATGGGTCAGGTGTTTATATCGAAGATCGCAACTCTGATTAAAAGTAATTGTTATCAACACCGGTTCAACCAATGGTCGCTTAGTTATGTAAATATTCACTTCAATGCCGCATCTTCCTGAAATGTGTTATCTGTTCTAAAATGCCAGATTGGGGATGATTATTTGGAATTTTATGGCTGAAGGGTAATATTTTATGGGATCCGGCTAAAGGAAAGGTTTACAAACAAAAAATAGTTAATATATAACTGAAAATTGTGTGTAGTGTGCGGCAGGTTGATCAGTGGTTAGAACACCTGATTCCGCGACAAACTCTGGATGGTACGTAATGAGTTCCCCATAAGGTCGAAACCGGTCTACTGGATAAATTGCCTTTTCCACACTATGCAATGCTTAGTTTGTATTGAAAAATGTATGTACATTATGGGTCATGCTTTTATATAAATATCGCAACCTTCATTAAAGTATTTGTTATCAACGCTCGTGCAACCAAGGTTCGTGTAATGACATTCTTTAATGGCATTGACGAATACAAATTGTATATTTGGCATTTACTTATCTCCTGTGACCACGTTGTCAATAAAATAAGTATTTTTGAGAATACGAAAGTAATTTTAAATGTCACATGCTTAAAGCTCGATATATAGTAGATTAATTATATGTTAAAGATATAAATGATTAGCCAGAAAATATCATAACATGTAAAACTGTAAAAAGAGGCGAAGTATTTACATGTAAAATCTGACGTTACTCAGAGTAGTATGAATAAACTTTAAAAAATAATCATAGTAGTAGAATGAAATGTGGTGATCTGATGAGTACTAATCAAAGATATGGTGAAAATAAAACATCAGTTAAAGTGAAATAAGGAAAAAATCAAAAAAAAATTACACGAAAGAATCAATTAAAGAAATTAAAACAATTTAAATGGAAATCAATTTTCAAAACCTACCAGCAGACAGAGGGGAACAATCGGAACTATATTTGTGCTAGCAGTTTTGGAATGGAGAAATAGTAAACTGATTTTCTGAAGCTGCGTGCTTATATATTGCTTGTTGCGGAGAGCTAATATAAATGCTATTGTGTATTACGTGTTGTGCATTCAGTAACAAATTAGTTCAAATGAGACCAAAAGGATATTACAAATTCAACATGAACGGAAGGTATAACCTCGGTGTCCCAACAAGCGCAACTGACATATAATTAAACGATCATTTGTATGGTGTCAGTAATAACAGATTTGGGATGATTAGTTGGAACTTTGGGTCTAAATGGATGCCATATGAGCTCCAAATAAAGGAAAAATAGACTAACCAAGTTACATTAGTTAGTATATAACTGAAAATTGTGTGTAATGTAGTGTGCGGCAGGGTGGCTCAGTGGTTAGACCAACAGATTCCGAAGCAGATGTGCCCAGGTTCGAGCCATGTCCGCGGCAAATTCTGGCCAGTACGTGTTGAGTTCCCAATAAATTCGAAACCGGTCTACTGGATGAATTTCCTTTTCTACACTTTACAATTCTTAGTTTATACTGACATATGAATGTAATTAATGGGTCAGTTGTTTATATCAATACCGCAACTTTGATTATAATAAGCGCAACTGGCGTTCCATAACAGGGACCGATGGTAAAGAGAGGTCAGAAAACAGCCGTACAAAACTTTTTAGCTCTTATACTCTTAGCTAGCAGACATCTCTCAAGTATCTACATCACGAAGCATCACCTACAGTAGTCTGACTTAAATTACCTTGGATTCTTTACTTAGTGAAATATATGTTCGATTCTAAGATGGCTTGCATCATTATCTAAAAGCAGCAGTTGCAATTCCAGCGGAAGCCAATCCCTCTGGTGTCACCACATATCCTAAGTATACGAAAACTTGATGACAGACATTACGACGCTATTTAACAAGATCATTTACAACGGATCTAAATTGACTATAAGAATTGTTATTTTATGTATTTATCTTTCGACCATAACAGGTAGACACTTCTTAAACACACTGATTGGCTCTCTGAATCTCGTCTTAATTTTCTGCATCAGAACAGCAACATCAGCCTATTCAATCTCAAAAAGCCGGCCACCCCCACCGATCTCCACTCCGGGGAGTGTTGTTCTGACCTCAGAAGACTGTATTGACGATATAAATATACAGGGTTTGAGAAATAACACATCTTCGTAGAGTAACGAAACCCATCACACAAAGCTCATAGAGACACCTACTAGTGCGAATACATGCATATCATACTTCAGTACAGCTCGTCATAAACACACACTCGGGACAGAATCGAAAGTGGCTAAGTAGTCTTGGAAAGCAATAATAATAAGCCGCTGAGTACCGGTGGCACAACTCAAACGTGCGACTGAATGCGTGAAATTCGCCCACGCATCTCATATCCGATTGAAACCCTGCCTGATTTGGCGTAGTTCGCTTCATAAGCTCTTCACGATGATAATAACAGCAGTGATCACTTTTGATGAAGCACGGGGCAAATTGATACAATGATAGTTGACGTAACTGCTAGAGGCAATTTTCTTTTGGTTTTGCACCGCAAAGGAACTCTTCAAGTCGTTTGGGACGGTATCCTCCATCAAGATTTTGGTAATTAATTTGATCTTATCCGTCTGAAATGCAGGCCAACGACTCCGACGGCTTTGCGGTCCCTCGCGAGATTGTAAGTCTCATCGACTTCATAACGAGTAGGAGATTCGGAATTCATCTCGTGGGTCACGTTATCGCTAACCGCGCTCTTTGCTATATGTGTCAGATTCAAGAGTCTTTGGAGATAGTTTACAATTTGCACTTCACTAAATAATGTCACCTGTACTCTCTTATCTTAATGACCACCACTAATACGTCGGATTTTAGCGTACAACTCAAATAAGTTGTTAACTTAGATGCTGTATTCAAAACATATACGAAATTCAGCTGGAGTTATTCTTCATCAGCTACGTGGCTTCCAGTGAATTCCTGGCCAAGCTTACTAACAGGGCTTCGATCTTCTCTTGGATTCGCAGCAGATGCCGTGTTGTGAAGAGCTTCGATGTTAGTAAAGCTTGCAATGTTTTATTTTTGAAAGACAAATCGAGGCTGGCTAATGCTTTTCCTACGAAGCGCTTCAGATGCTGTTTCGTACTCTATCAGCTGTATTGCAAAGATACGATTGATCTCCATTTCCAAGTACACCTCGAGTTTGTCTTCGTGGTTGCTAAGTGCTGATTAGTTCCTTTAACTCCGTAGTCTTTAAGGTCGTTCATACTAATCACTTGAAATGAGGTACGATCTAATCTTCGCTAACTGTCGACATTTCTGAATGTTATTTCCTGTTTCATCATCAGGCCTCTAATCAAACACGTAATCAAAATGCTCACAATAATAGATTTAAGCAAATTTGGTAACCGCGTGCCTAAAAAGGGCTATTCATATTTAAGTTTTGACTTACTAATAGTTGAAAACAAAGAATTGGTCTGGTGTGATCAATGCATATGCATATATAAAATTGTTACTGAGACCAAGTTTTTGTTTAAAACTATTATTGGGTTAAAAATTGAAAAAATATCAATAGAGCTGCTTCGGACTAAGGTTACCACATTTACTTAAATCTGTATGGAACGGGAAATAACGTTTCGAAACTTCGCCAGTCAACGAAGACTAGATTGTATCTCATTTCCAGTGACTAGTATGAACGATCTAAATCCCTGCGGAGTTAAAGGGACTAATCAGCACCAAGCCAACACGAAGACGAACTCGAGGCGTACTTGGAAGTGAGGATCAATCGGATCTTTGCGAAACGGATAGAGCAAAGCGACTACCCACGAATGATAATCGTGAAAAATCAAAATGTGACACTCGCACTGCGCAATCACCTGTAGTTTTCTGTGGCCCAGCTTAGGCAACCCTGAAAGATAACATGAGCTCCTTGATTCCATTCACGCAAACCAGGCAATCAGGATATTCTCTTTCAATATATTAACAGAGGCTAATACTATTTCTATAATGGATGGTTTGTGATTGATCATGTCATGTCTAATGAGACCACCGTTTCCTTCTTGAGCTCTTCTGCTAAATCTAAGAATTCCTAATAGTGTACGTGTCATCGATGTCTCGAATTGTCTATAAGAATGTGCATAGCAATTACCAAGAAGTTTATGTACTGCCTGGACCATCAACAGTCTTGGATGCATTAGAGGTTTTCCTACATATTTTTTAAGCCTTGCATACTTTTGGCATTGGATGTATCCTAGAAGGATTTGTGCCAATCCATATCAATAATTTAAATTTCATTGAGGTATGGTTTGTCTGCTTCGGAAACTGGTGCTATAACCACTGAGCCACCTTGCCGCGCTTTACACACAAATTTCGGCACGGTCGCTCACTGGTTAGAGCACCTGATTCCGAAGCCTATATAGCCAGGTTCGAGCCCTGTTCGTGGCAAATTCTGGACATTATGAGAAGAGGTCCGAGTAGGAACGAAACCAGTCTACTGGGTGAATTGATATTTCTACACTATACACGACTTAATTTATACAGACAAATATATGGACATAATGGGTTAGGCATTTATATCAAAATCACAACCTCAAATTAAAGTAATTGCTATCACCGCTCACGCAACCTATGTTAATTTAAAAATAAATATTGTATTTTTCTTTAAATAAAGTGTTCGAGCTTGAAGTAAACACCAATCCCATTGTATTTAACCAGTCGTCGAACAACATAACAAAACTACCACCAGTCGCAACGCACTGACGCGTTGAGTTTATCAGAATGTGGTTTTTTCGAGAAGCATGGCGAGTCATTGTTTTGCTCGTATGGCAGTTGTCACGTTTTGTGGAAAGTTGACTTTCTTGGTACTCGAAAATAGAGGTCATCACGACTAAACAAAAGCTACGATTAACACTAGTAACTGACGCTAATATGATAATAAATTGCACACCTCATTTATATTTTTACAAAGGTGAAATTTGTAGTCAATGTTTTAAGTTGTACTGCTTTAGGGACATTCAAATTTTAATTTACACAATACAAAAGAAAGAAGATATATAATTTTTCAAGTATTTATTCATTATGAAAATAATCCACGTGTAAAAGTAGGCACCAAAGACAGCGAATTTAATGTTAAACTAAATGAAGAGGCAAGAAAGACCAAAACACAAAAATTTGAAATTAAATAAATTTTGGCAAGATTTGACTGAAAAATAAAATTTAATAAATAAAATTTTTTGAATTTGAAAAAATAATTTAAATCTTCAGATATTACATTTCACGCGAATTTCTCAACTTTCGCTTCTCATTAACGTTGAACCTCTATATACTTTTTCATCAATAGCATATACAGCATTACCTCAGAATGCAATATTAATCTTTTCATATTGCATAATAGCCAAATCCAATTAAAAGCATAGACCATACACGAAAAATGAGTTACGATTTATTTATGCGTATATCCAGCTTAGAGGGTAAGTCCAAACTAAGCAAAACGCAGAATCAAGGCACTTAGACATTCATTCAACACATTCCACTGGCCGAGAAAAAGTAAAGAGGCGAGGAATACCGGGCAATACAGTTGACTCACGTCTTCCAATGTGCCTCATCATAGGTGACAACTATTATGGAAAACTTTCCAGCACTTGAGGTTAAGCTCAACTCTATCTTGATGAATTGTGTAATTCACAGTTTTCCTAAGCGAAAATGATTGCACATTTCTCCGTTAGTTTTCCCAATACGTATACTAAATCATTCCCATTTCCACCAAAAATGAGTTATGTATGCGTCTTATACACTTCACAAATAATGACTAATTACACGAAAAATACAAATTTCGTATATAATTTTAAAATGGCGTTTTTAATCTTGAGGTATAAAATAACAATAAAAAGAACTTTTCGATACTGTTTGCTGCAGCGAAATATTACATATGCAGTTGGGTATAGGTATTGCGTGCCTAGAAACAAATTATATCATATAGAACAAGAATGTTTAAAATCAGTGCACATTCGTTTTTTGTTTCCAGGTGATTCATCAGTAGGAGCGGGTATTACGCCCTATACCCACAACATATTTCGGTACAGAGCGTAACACCGGCTCCTACTGATGAGTCGCCATTAAGCACGAGACAACTGTGTACATGAGATTACA
>JAQBSW010005930.1:25000-52972 GCA_029291075.1 Eudiplozoon nipponicum
GCGGCAGGATGGCTCAGTGGTTAGAACACCAGATTCCGAAGCAGACGTGTCCAGGTTTGAGTCCTATCCACGGCCAATTCTGGCCAGTACATGGTGAGTTCCCAATAAGGACGAAACCGGTCTACTGGATGAATTGCCTTTTCTACACTATACATTTCTCAGTTTATACTGACATATGTAAGTAATTAATGGGTCAGGTGTTTATATCAAGACCGCAACCTTGATTATAATAAAAAAACCTGTTTGACTATATAGCCTTATCGTATTACTCTTGATGACAATAATTCCCAATAAACGGTGTGTTCATATAAAAGCACGCAGATATGATTTGGCACGCAAGCCACAATTTAAAAATACCTATCCCTTTGAAATAAACGATATTTGAATTTATTAAAATAAAGGTATACAAAAAATATGAACCAAAGTTCAAACAGGAAAGCATTGTTAAAAACTTTACAATGCGTGTGTAGTCTAAAATAAAGCACATACTGATGTATTAGCTCTAGAGTTAAGCATAAATTTTATTGAATAGTTTCCAACGTTATTGACCATTAAGACGATTTAATTCAATGAAGGAAAACACAAAAAATGTATACAGATCAGCGATTCAGTAAATGTAACTAATTAAATACTGTTTGTTGCGAAGAGCTAATATATATGCAAGTATGTATTAGGTTTTGCGAACCTAGTAACAAATTAGTTCAGTTGTGACCAGAAGGATAAACCAAAGGCAGCATGAACGGAATGTATAATCTCATGCACATTCGTTTCGTGCTTACTGGCGACTCATCAGTAGGAGCCGGTATTACGCCCTTTAACCACTATATATTTGGTAGAAGAATGTGGAATAATAGGACGGTACAATCTCCTATTTTTCGGTACATGATACCAACCTGATGGATATAAATTTATGCTAAAGTTCACCCAAAATGAGAATTACAACAATTTCCGAACACCTGTTACTCCAGTTAAACCATACACTCTGGCCTTCATCGATATCAGTTATCACATTTCGCGGTAAGCATGACATCATTCAATTCAATATATTACAGTTAAATACTGTTTGTTGCGAAGAGCTAATATATATGCAAGTATGTATTAGGTTTTGCGAACCTAGTAACAAATTAGTTCAGTTGTGACCAGAAGGATAAACCAAAGGCAGCATGAACGGAATGTATAATCTCATGCACATTCGTTTCGTGCTACTGGCGACTCATCAGTAGGAGCCGGTATTACGCCCTTTAACCACTATATATTTGGTAGAAGAATGTGGAATAATAGGACGGTACAATCTCCTAGACGAATGTGTAAACCTGTAATAGTGAAGCTAACATAATCTGAAGTCAACGACAATACGACTTCAATGCTAACTCACACTATATAATATATATACCGAGTCTGTAAAGGATACTAACACTATGGCTATTGTGTATAGGAGATTGTACCGTCCTATTATTCCACATTCTTCTACCAAATATATAGTGGTTAAAGGGCGTAATACCGGCTCCTACTGATGAGTCGCCAGTAAGCACGAAACGAATGTGCATGAGAACGTAACTAATTGCATGAACGTGACAAAGATGATAAACCATGCAATCAGTCCGCTGATCTCACCAAGAATTTAGCTAAATCTCACCACACTACTATACCTTTCATAGTCATCAGCAGACCACGAAGGACTTCTGACTAACGATGATTAATTTACCTGATTATCGAGTTGCCATCCGATTTGTTTGCATCCGCTGTCTTCCTGATTTTTTTCTCCATATCCGGAGATCGAAAATTAGGGGGAAAAAATTTAGGAAAACAGCGGATGCAAACAAATCGGATCGCAACCCGCTAATCAGGTAAATGATCTATTCCCTGTCGCGCAACATGTTTCTTTTAAATCTTAACGACGATTACCCTGGAGATGTAGCGCATCCCTACTAGTCTCGTATACATTGAACTTGACTGCAAATGTCTGATGCACAATCACTTATTGCAGGCTCTGCCAAATGTGCATCAATTTAACAATAATTGATTGCGCGGATGGCGGTAACAATTCTTTAAACCAACTTTGCGAGCTTAAGTAAACACCAATCACATTATATTTAATAAGTCGTCGAACAACAACGGCTGGCGGTAGTTTTGTTATGTTGTTCGACGACTGGTTAAATACAATGGGATTGTTGTTTACTTCAAGCTGGCAAACTTGATTTAAAGAAATATGCATCAGTTGTACAGCTTGACAATCATTGATTGCGCGGATGGTGATAACAATTCTTTAAATCACGTTTGTTAATTTTGAATAAACACATATCTTATTGTATTTAATCACTGGCACGAACGATAAAACTTGATTTCAAGAATTGTGGTCACCACTCGCGCGATCAACGATCGATAAATTGTTTTACAATCAAACTCATTTCACAAGAACAGTTAGGCTTAAGTTATCGTCAAAAGACGATTTAGTCCCCAAAAGGACTGCATGTTACAGTCCAGGTTAAAAGAGGAAAAGAAGAGAGCAGATAGTAGTCATTCAAAGTGAAACCACTAATCACACCGCTGATATAAATGGAGAAAAAGATATAAATAATAACAAATGTAAACAAGCGGAAATAGCAAAGTTCACTGCATAAAGCCGAAAGAAGTTACAGCGGATGTGTAGAGCAGTGACAATTCGTAATGAATAGTCAGTTAGCCTAAATGAAAAAGCCAACGTTGGTGAGCACCTTCCAAGCAAAACATATAAAATAAGCACCTCTGAAATTATGTACTAGGTGCCGAACACCTAGTAAAAAATAAGTTGAAAAAGGATCACAAGGATACGAGAAAGTCAGAATGAATAAATGGAGAAAAAGATATAAATAATAACAAATGTAAACAAGCGGAAATAGCAAAGTTCACTGCATAAAGCCGAAAGAAGTTACAGCGGATGTGTAGAGCAGTGACAATTCGTAATGAATAGTCAGTTAGCCTAAATGAAAAAGCCAACGTTGGTGAGCACCTTCCAAGCAAAACATATAAAATAAGCACCTCTGAAATTATGTACTAGGTGCCGAACACCTAGTAAAAAATAAGTTGAAAAAGGATCACAAGGATACGAGAAAGTCAGAATGAATAAATGGAGAAAAAGATATAAATAATAACAAATGTAAACAAGCGGAAATAGCAAAGTTCACTGCATAAAGCCGAAAGAAGTTACAGCGGATGTGTAGAGCAGTGACAATTCGTAATGAATAGTCAGTTAGCCTAAATGAAAAAGCCAACGTTGGTGAGCACCTTCCAAGCAAAACGTATAAAATAAGCACCTTTGAAATTATGTACTAGGTGCCGAACACCTGGTAAAAAATAAGTTGAAAAAGGATCACAAGGATACGAGAAAGTCAGAATGAACAAAAGGTATAATCTCCTGCCATATGCGTAAGTAGGAGCCGGCACTACACCCAATATTCATCATATATTTGGTCAAGGAATGTGGAACAATTGAACGATAAAATCTACCATCATCATCATCCTCATCAACATCATTATTATCATCATCCATATAATTATCATCATCATCATCAACAGCAACAACATAAGAAATATCATCATCATCCGCAACATAATCATCATCGTTGTCATCAACATCAACATTATTATCATCATCATCATTATCGTCATCATCATAATCATCAATAACAACATCGGAAATATCATAATCCGTAACATCATCATCAGCAAAATCATTACCATCAACATCATCATCATTATCATCATCGACTTCATCATCATCAACACAACATCATCATCCACACCATCATCATAATATAAACACCTGATCCTTGGTAAACTAAATAATATATAGGACCACAATATAAGAGGTTATTGTCTGATCAAGCCAATAGAATGAATACTTCCTTTTTCCACCGAAGTTATACTTCAGAGTAATTGATATTGAAAGGAAACCCGCTTGATAGATCACGGCTTCTTCCTCGATGCGCAAATCATGCGAAGCAACTAGGAGCACCCTTGTCACAGTCTACCATTTCAGAATCAAATTTAACGGATAAGTTCTAATTTTTTACATCAATGAAGAATTGAGCACAATCGAAGAAGTCAACGTTCGGTAGAATGGTTGATTTTTTCAAGCCAAACTTCGATAAGTAAAAGGTTAAATGAACAATGAGACTTTGGTCATTCAATTTGATTGAATGGCTAATTATCCGATATAGATGTGAGTTAGTGCAAACAAACCACCAGAGTTACTTAGTGGAAACATGGTGAAATTGGTGCGTAATCGGCCTGCACATAGAGTAATCAAGCCAAAACGACTGGTGTTCTATAACTAACAAGTTGATTGTTGAAATCAACGCATTATAATCAGATGGAGTGAGATATAAGAATCGCTAGACAACTGTAACCTTTAGGTGTACACATAAACAGGCTTTATGTACATCCAAGAAGGCGTAAAGACGGTATGATCTTAGGTCCTACTGTGTCTATGATGAAAATTCCAATTCAGAAGCAATATAAGTAGCTCGCAGATAAACATGGCTCTGCAATATGATGGCATTTAAACACATTTGTTTGTATAGATAAAGCTATTGTTCTAAATCAACGAAATTTGTTAATATGATCAAATGCTGTAGCGTCATTGTTGACTAAATGAAATTATCGAGCATGGTTTGAAGCCTTTAAAAGAAACATGTTGCGCGACAGGGAATAGATCATTTACCTGATTATCGGGTTGCGATCCGATTTGTTTGCATCCGCTGTCTTCCTGATTTCTCCAGAATTTTCGATCTCCGGATATGGAGATCTTTTTCAATGGAAAGCACATCACCTACTAAGTTGACAATCAATATGTCAAGTGGAAATTTTAGTTTAAACTGCCCCATTTATACGCGTGTTGTTAGATTTCTTAAGCATAACGTTTTTTTAATACTAGGTAAGTGTATGTCACGTGGTTTGTGTATATGTCTGAATGTGTACACTCTTCGAAATGCGATTTAATAGCTAAAACTGACGACCCACTTTTCTTTAAATCAAGTTTGCGAGCTTGAAGTAAACACCAATGCCATTGTATTTAACCAGTCGTCGAACAACAACAAAACTACGGCCATCCGCAAGGCCCTGACGCGTTGAGTTTACCAGAATGTGGTCTTTTCGAGAAGCATGGCGAGTCACTGTTTTGACCGTATGGCTATTGTCACGTTTTGTGGAAAGTTGACTTTCTTGGTACTCGAAAATAGAGGTCATCACAACTAATCAAAAGCTAAGGTTAACACTAGTAACTGACGCTAATAAGATAATAAATTGAACACCTCATTTATATTTTTACAAAGGTGAATTATGTTGTTCGACGACTTGTTAAATACAATGGGATTTGTGCTTACTTCAAGCTAGCAAACTTGATTTAAAGAATTGTTACCACCACCCGCGCAATCAATTATTGTTTAATTGACGACTTACTAGATAAGGTTACGTCATGCCTGTGTGTACAAAACAAACGAGAATACATAAACACCAGCATGACGTACGCTTATCTAGTGAGTCGTCAGTATTTGCTATTAAATCACTGTAGTCTCATTTCGAAGAGCGACACACATGCAGACATATACACAAACCATGTGACATACACTTACCTAGTATTTAAAAAAAACAAGTTATGCTTAAGAGATATAACAAAAAGCATAAATGGGGCAGTTTAAGCTAAAATTTCCGCTTGACATATTGATTATTAATCTAATAGGTGGTGTAATTTCCAATGAAAAAGATCTCCATATCCGGAAATCGAATATTCTATAGAAATCAGGAAGACAGCGGATGAAAACAAATCGGATCGCAACCCGATAATCAGGTAAGTCGTTTGAAGCATGTTGAAAATGATCTATTAATCACGTCAAATTTTAGTTATCTGGCAACAGCAAATCGTTAATGGTAGTGGTAAGATTAAACTTTCCGGTTCTAATGAGATACAGTTTAATGAGAAGCCTCCAGTTTGGCTTAACCAAACAATAACATTTCGTTGAAAATTAGTAGTGATTAAATGAGATCAAACAAGCCAGACGCAAAGGGTAAACTTTGGCTGGCGAAGGAAATTTCGGCTACCGGCGTCCACGCAGATAGTGCTCAATAGCCTTGGTTGGCAGATTATCTAAGAAGTCAACTCTGAATACAGGCCATCTCCGCCAGGATGTGCGGCCTAGTGATCTTTTATAGCCCGTATATAACCATAAACAACACAAAATATAATGATTCAATGCTGCATCGGCCGTTGCGCGTAATAAAAGGAATCACTTAATCTGCTGAGTCGTGCAGGTTGGATAAGCAAAATCCGGTTATACCAGACACTTTCATTTTTAATTCAGTCTCTTTTCCTACTCTTCACGTTCTAATAATAACGCTCTTGTAGATGCTATGCGTATGACTGAGGTTAATAAAAAAATCTAATTGTTCCTATTATCAAATATCTAATACAGTTAAAAATAAGTTAGGCTTTTATTTCAGCCTATTTAATGTGCAAACATTACAGCAAGTTGGGTAACAAGAAGGTTTAGCGCGTATGTTGAATGAGTTAGAAATTAACGCGCCGTGTTTCCGAAATCAGAACGTAGGATTCTATGAGTACTACCGAAATGATTGTACCATCCTTATCTACGTATTATTGGTTACCAACATTGGGCACCACGGAAACTTTTAAGTCTGTCAACGGGGAGTCGGTATTGCCTTTAGATCACAAGCTGAATCTTGTTTAACATAGACCTTTTTGCGTAGTGCTGTCCTTCTTGTTGTGGATTTGACCCCATTTTTCTTGTGCGGGACAATTGATAGCACTAGTAGGTCGGTAAAATCTTGAATGTTGCACATTTTCAGGTGCTCTGATTATTGGCCTTGATTGATGGGTTTTCACTTCTCCCTACTTTTTTAATCCTTCCATCAGCAGATTGTCTGAAAATGACGTTGGAAAAAGAGTGGAAAATCGTGTTCCAATGTCATTTTCAGATAATCAGCTGGTAGAAGGCTTAAAAACGAAAGGAAAAGTGAGAACCCATCAACCAAGACCTGAAAATGTACAACATTCAAGATTTTACCGACCTAAAAGTGCTATCAATTGTCCCGCACAAAAAAATGCGGTCAAATCCACAACTGAATGGATCCCTGGAAACAGCCAACATTGTGCAGCATGCTTAAAGACGTCTACTAAAATCAATACCATAAAACTTAATCAACGTTACATTTTCGTTTTATCTGCATATGCTGCCAAAGTTTGCAGCACAAATGACAGCAATGACTCATTTTACTCCGACATCACCACCTTACTACTTAAAGGAAGAATTTAAGATATAGTCTTATTTATGAGTTAAATGCATGTCCATGTTGGTCGCTTTAACGATGCAGAATTTCATCTATGTGATAGATACACCTGAAGCTAAATGCGCAATGATAATGAGGAACGATTATTGGATAGTTGTGCGGAGAATGAACAATATTTGAGGAGCACGCGTTTTAGAAGGAGTTAAAGCTCTACACCACATGGCGTCCTCCAAACCCCGGACGGTAGATTAGTTGATCTTGACTATGCAGACGATATTGTACTATTATTCGCCAAAAGAAATTCTGCATAGGCCACCTTAAATAGATAATTAGCGTTGTTCCGTCTTTCGTTGTGAAATGCGCACCCTCTAAATTTAAGATAATTTTACAGGATTACCCACTACTCACAACAACTCTGCGACTGCATAATAAAGCTTTAGACGTAGTTGACAGGTTTACATATCTTGGCAGCTCTATGAACAATGCAGGCAATATGCCTGACGAGGTGAGAATGAGAATCACGAAGGCTTGACTAACTTTCTCCAAATTTTGCCAGTTGTGAATTTCACATGGCATTAATGGTTGTGTGTACAATGCATTTGTACGTGCAGTTTTATGATACGCTAGTGAGATTTGGCCCCATAGATTTGATGATTTTAGACGCTTGCATGCATCTGTTCACCATTAGTTGAACAGCATAGCACATATACGTTAATAACAACGAATAACCAAATCTTGTGTATTTTTAGATCGGCCAGCAAATGCTCCTCAATAGATAAACACATAGGGTTCCATCAACTACGTTGGCTCGGTCAATCTTTGTATATGCTTTTAATTCAATTGTCCAGTAGGGCATTATTCTCTCACCCAGCGCAAGACTGGCCTAAGACCACCAGGTAGACAGGTTCTGACATGTCAAAAAAGCTAAATTCAACTAGATTCAAACTATTTAGCATGAGATCCAATCGTCTGTCAGGATGAAGTCCACGTGTGCATTGATATGGCTTCGAATCGAACTCAGTGGCGATCGTATTCAAGAATTCCAATAAAATCATCCTTTTAAAAATCTTTTATTAATTGAACATGTTTATCTTGGTTTGTATATGCTCCTAGCGATAAAATTTATACAAGACGATTCACAGCCTAGGGTATTAAGCATAGATCAGTTGCTTAGTGTACATGGCAACAGTCATATCATTCTCGAATGATGTTCTACCAAGTTGCGCAGTGCGATCGTCACAATAAGAGTATACACAGTTTCTTTTCGTGGGTGGTAGAGTTGCTCTATCAGTTTTGCAATGATCCCATTGATCCCTATTTCCATAGACCATATTTATTGTGATTAAAGACATTTGACTCACATTGTTGCTTATAGTATATACATACGAATATATACCTATAAGCTTTATAAATATAGATATTTAGGTTTTTCTTATGTACTTATATAAGGTGTAGTCATAAATATACATAAATTCACACTGTTACTTATATATGATATATATATATATATATATATATATATATATATATATGTATGATTATATATGAGTTGTACTTGTATATGGGCATTTTACAAATTAATACAAGGTGTGTTAGTATATATAAGAGTATATATATATATATATATATATATATATATATATGGACATATATGCATATAATTAATACTAAAAGTTGATTGATTTAAGAGCATGCATATTATTAGCAATTGTATACCTTTTATACAGGTTACCTTAAACTTCTTACTTATTACCTCTTCCTTTCTATTTATAATTTGTCTTAACCTATATATATATATATATATATATATATATATATATATATATATATATATATATGGTTGTTAAATGGGTGTTTTTATGTACTCCATGCATATGCACATATAGATCTTAAGTACGGAGACCATTGTTTCAAACCATAAGTGAGTAAAGAATTAAAATATAAACGGATCTATTTTGTAAGGAGGTTTCTACATTTGCCTAAATCTGTTATTGCGAGCATTGTACGGATTTAATATAATCAAGGTTGTGGTCTTGATATAAACACCTGACCCATTAATTACTTTCATATGTCAGTATAAACTGAGAATTGTATAGTGTAGAAAAGGCAATTCATCCAGTAGACCGGTTTCGTCCTTATTGGGAACTCATCAAGTACTGGCCAGAATTTGCCGCGGACAGGATACGAACCTGGGCACGTCTGCTTCGGAATCTGGTGCTCTAACCACTGAGCTATCCTGCCGCACACTACACTACACACAATTTTCAGTTATATACTAACTAATGTAACTTGGTTAGTCAATTTTTCCTTTAGGTGGAGCTCATATGGCATCCATTTAGACCCAAAGTTCCAACTAACCATCCCCAATCTGTCATTACTGAACAGACATTAGACTAATGTGGAATATAGAACAGGTGACAATCTCAGACAGGAGTAATACCATTAAAGTTGCAATGATTAATGTGAGATTCAATGCTAACTCACAATATATAATATATAACGAGTTGTAGGATACCAACACTATGGATATTGTGTTAGAACTGATACCTTTTTGAAATCGATGAGTACCGGATACTATACCCATGGTTTCCAAATCGGTACATGATAACAACCTGATGGATATAAATTCATGTACCGACTCGGAAACCATAGTATTAGTATCCGGTACTCATCGATTTCAAAAAAGGTATCAGTTACTAACACAATAGCCATAGTGTTAGTATCCTTTACAGACTCGGTATATATATATTATATAGTGTGAGTTAGCATTGAAGTCGTATTGTCGTTGACTTTAGATTATGTTAGCTTCACTATTACAGGTTTACACATTCGTCTAGGAGATTGTACCGTCCTATTATTCCACATTCTTCTACCAAATATATATTGGTTTAAAGGGCGTAATACCAGCTCCTACTGATGAGTCGCCAGTAAGCACGAAACGAATGTGCATGAGATTATACTTTCCGTTCATGCTGCCTTTGGTTTATCCTTCTGGTCACAACTGAACTAATTTGTTACTAGGTTCGCAAAACCTAATACATACTTGCATATATGTTAGTTCTTCGCAACAAACAGTTTTTAACGGGTCAGGTGTTTATATCAAGACCGCAACCTTGATTATAATAATGGTTATCACCACCCGCGCAACTAATGTTCGTTTATCTATTGTATGGATTTGTTGGAGTAGTAGGTGCTCAGAAATATTTGTAATTCTCATTTTTGGTTAACTTTAGCATACATTGATACCATGTACCGACTCGATAACTATAGTGTTGGTATCATGTAAATTTTCGGTACCATAATTCTGGTATCGAGTACTGACAAAATAACCATAGTGTTGGTACTGATGAGTTTCCATTAAGCACGAATTGAATGTGCACGAGATTATACTTTCCGTTCATGTTCTCTTTGGTTTATCCTTTGAGTCACATTTGAACTAATTTGTTACTAGGTGCGCAACATCTAATACACAATTTGATATATTAGCTCTCCGCTACAAGCAGTATCTAGCTGATATATGCAAGGCATTAGTTACCGTGTACCTTCTATATAGGTTACCTTATTCTTTTTCCATACTATCTCTTTCTTTCTCTCTATATTTCGTCTTAAACTATGGGTCGCTCTGGCATTCACACTTTCTATTTAGATAACTCTCATTGCAGCCTACGCACATCATTTGTGTAAACAAACAAGATTTTTGGATTTTTCAGTTTTGAATTTTAAATTTAATTACTGTGATATCGTAACAGTACAGTTATACCACACATTTTCGATAATTGCTCTCCTTCCTCCAATTAATATTTTGCAAACTTCATGAAATGACGTATACCTGGAATTTGAGATTGCTGCAATTGTTCTGGAGGTAAATGTTGTTTCTTACATTTGCAGGATGTAAATATATTTATATATGAACATATATATATATATAAATATATATATATATATATTATATATATATATATGTATATATATATGTATATATATATATACATATATATATATATATATATATATATATATATATATATATATTTATATATATATATATATATGTATATATATATATATATATATGTATATATATATATATATATATATATATATATATATATATATATATATATATATATATATATATATATATGGTTGTCGAGTGGGTCTTATCGTGTGCTACATGCATATGAATATATAGAGTTTAGTTAGTAAAAATACTCTTTGTTACAAACAACTCGTGACGACTGGCGGTAGTTTAGCTATATTTTTTGACGACTGGTTAAATACAATGGAATTGGTGTTTACTTCAAGCTCGCAAACTTGATTTGAAGATTTTTTTCACCACCCGCGCAATCAGTTGTTGTTTAAACAATTATTGAGTGAAAAAATGACATATAAATAGTTCTGTTTTGGAACGAGTTTACCACATTGGCTTAAATCTGTTATTCTGAGCATCGTACTGCGTGGGTGATAAGAGGCCTGCGGATGGCACGAGAAATACCGTACCGAAATTTCGCCAGTCAACGAAGATTAGATCGTTCCTCATTTCCAATGGATGATGTTGAAGCCTTTGGAAAAAAGGGACTAATCAACATCCGGCTACCGCGAAGACGAACTTGTTGAGAATTTGAAAATAGGAATCAATAAGATCTTTGCGAAACTGCTAGTGCAAATCTACTACCCACGCAAGAAAATCGTGGATACTCTAAATGGAAACAGTAAGTCTGCTTAGCCATGGATACATGGATGATATAATTAATTTTTAGTCTACACTAAGCGTATGATAAACTTATGTATCAAATATTGGACACCTAGTAACAAGTTAACTAAAAACCACAAGGATATTCCACAGTCAGTATAATCAAAGGTTACAACCTCATGTAAACATGCACCTCGTCCTTACTGGTTTCTCATCAGTACGAGCCGGCCCTACGCACAAAAATCACTATAAATACTGTCAAGAAGTTTGGGTCAGTTGGACGGTGCAGTGTACAATATGTATTTGTGTTAAACATTAATATATCCAACTTCAAAGTGAGCCTTTTAGCATACATTTTCAAAGCTAAACAATAATATACAATATCGAACGAATCTGTAAACTTAAGCTGTGCCAGCTTCTAATGACGAGTAACCAGTATAAGCACAACAATATTCCAGCTATTCTAGCTAGTTCATATGACCTTATAATCACGGCTTCCTCTGGAAAACTTTGCGAGAGTCTACGATTTTCTTTAATAACAGACTACGTTGAACATATTCATTCCGACTAGAGAAAATGAAAACCAGACAACATGTATAACAACAGCTGTTACCATGACTTCAAGGCGCGCATTTAACTAATTTCCTTTGATGAATCCAACAATGACGCTTTTCTAGGTCTGGATTCACACAACTGACAGACAACATTCACGGCCGGATAAAACACTTCTATAATATCGGCTGCAGCGCGCTCCAGAAACAGTTGTTTTTCTGCGGTTTCTGGATGACTGACTTCCTTTTTCATTTTTTTATCCGATGGATCAAAATCGCTAAACGATGAAGATGCTTTCCATGATTTTTGATCGTCCACGTCAAGCAACTTGCAGGCTCGCGACAAAATGAGCTGAATCGAAGCGTCGTCTATGCTATCAGATAGAGGCGGCGACAAGCAAGAGCTAGGAAGAAAGAAAAAAACGAAAAATATTAGGGAAACATACGACCTGCTTTATTTGACCATCTATATAACTTTTTTTGAATGGTTGTTGTGCAGTGCGAGCTTCACATGATGAATTTGCGCGAGTTGCATTCGCGGGTTGTTACTCTGCACTATCAGTTTCACAAAGATCCGATTGATCACCATTTCCCAGTATGCATCTGCTTTGTCGTCGATCAGGCTGGTTGCGTATTTTTTCTTTTCTTCCGAAGGCTTCAACATCGTTCATACTAACCATTGAAAATGCGGTGTTAAACAATCGGCGTGTAAACAATCTATATAACTATTTAAATCAAGTTTGCGAGCTTGAAGTAAACACCAATCCCATTGTATTTAACCAGTCGTCGACAGATGGTAGTTTTGTTATGTTGTTCGACGACTGGTTAAATACAATGGGATTGGTGTTTACTTCAAGCTCGCAAACTTGATTTAAATAATTGTTACAACCACCCGCGCAATCAATTATTGTTAAATCTATATAACTGTTTCGGGAAGTATTGCCCGTTCCTCATGATTGGTAGCCGATAAGCACGAAGTACATGCGTAAACAGGAGTATACATTTTGTTCATGCTGTCCTTCGCATATCCCTCTGGCACTATATGAAATATCTTATAAATAAATACGCCAAGCCCAACACACAAATGCATATATGTTAGTTTATACCAACCAATAATAGGTCATTATTATGCACCTCGTCATCGTCCGAACCACACGGAAATCCAAATTACGCAGACCGGAAAACAGAGTTATATGTTAATTATTCAACAAGATGAGCAGCGACTCTCAACATTAGTCCAACAAATAATGTCTGTTGAACACTTTCTGCTCTATCACAATCAAAACTAGTAGGCATGGTACGCTAGGTGCACACAAGTTTAAAAAGTGAGGATGTTTAATAGTAAGTGATATATGTATAAAGTTTGGATTTCAAATAAACACCCATCCTCTATTATTTTGTTGTTTTACTTCCATCTGTTGGAGCTAACATGCTTCGCACATATACATAGACAATACAATTAAACAATAATTGATTGCGCGGGTGGTGGTAACAATTCTTCAAATAAAATGGGATTGGTGCTTACTTCAATCACGCAAACTTGATTTAAAGATTTATTCGCACATCTTTGTTTATCATCAAAGTATAATGAACAAACGAATGACTGAGATCAAAGCATGGTATGTAAACAGCATTTTTTTGAAAATTTAGCTACAGCTCCTAAATTATGGTACTTGACAAGACTGTCGATAATAAAATCCAAAATTTGCCAAGATTATAGCTGTTTTTTAGCATTGTCAAAATCGTTCAAGTTACAAATTAAGGTTCGTTCGTCGTCGAGTCGGTAGCAAGGACTGTTTAAAAAGCATTAACATTTTCTTCATCAGTCTAATTCTATCGCAAGACTGTCAACTATTGTACATGCCGATGTGACTGGATCTATCATAGTTATCTCCCAAGTACGATGAAAAACTAACCGAAATAGATTGATAGTTTAATCAAGGTTGCGATCTTGGTATAAATACCTCACCCACTATGTATATAAATTAGACAGTATATAAACTAAGCACTATATAATGTAGAAAAGGTAATTCATCCAGTAGACCGGTTTTGTCCTTATTAGGAACTCATCACGTACTGTTCAGAATTTGCCGAGAACATGGCTCGAACTTTGGTACATCTGCTTTGGGATCTGTTGCTCTAACCATTGAGCCACCCTACGGATTCAAAGTATAATTGCTGTAGAAATTGTGCACCGATTCTGAAATGAACAGCAAATGATAATTTCGGAGAGGATTTTTGCCCCGGGCAACTATAAACACATAGACTAACAAACAATTCAATTAAAAGATACAAAAATGCACCAACAAACTAATAAATAAAAAAGAACATATTAAGTTTTATAAATATTTGGTCACATAATAAATTATGAATTATAACAGTTCCGTGAATGATGAGCATCTAAATAGCTCAAAGTTTAGATTAACAAAGATATAGTTAATTCAATGAAATTAAAGCAATATAAAAAACTATAGACTAATGAAAGTCTAAATTCTTGTAAAAAACGAATGCAAGACTAATAGGGGTGAGAGCGATATATCTGATTTTGCTTTCCTTATATATACATAACGGTTTGATCCGCGCTAGTTAGTTTGCTGTCATGCTCTGATGATGATCTTAGCAGGTTTAAACGCGCCAGTACGTGTGACTGACGGTAGTTTTGCTATGCTGTTCGACAAATTGCTAACTACAATGGGATTGGTGTCTACTTCAAGCTCGCAAACTTGAATTAGAGAATTGTCACCATCCGCGAAATCATTGATTGTTTCATTGTATTACCTATATTTATATGCGGTGAAAGCTGAAAAAGTTAATGCTCATGAGTGCATAGAAATCATGCTGCCGACATTTCCAGTCAAGTACAATGTATGCGAGACTACTAGAGGTGAAAGCCGCATACCTAATTTTGCTTTCCATATATATGCATTGCGATTTGACCTTCGCTAGTCATTTTGCCAACGTATTCTGAAGACGATCATGATAAGTCGAAATGCGCCAGTACGTGTGACTGACGGTAGTTTTGTTATGTAGTCGACCAATGGTTAAATACAATGTGATTGGTGTTTTCTTCATGTCCGCAAACTGAATTGAAAGAATTGATATCACCACCCGCGAAATCAATGATTGCTTAGCAAAAGTATGAACATTCAAACATTTTGATATGTAGCTATATAGTGAACTTTATTAATCAAGTTATGAGCAAAGTAGAGAGTCAGGGTAAATATGTCGTATTAATGGCTGGTTGGTCTTTAGTTTGTAATTTAAAAATCGCCATACCGATGACAAGGATGGAGGCAAATCCTGCAAAGCGCAACGCATCTTTGATAAGATCGAATGGGAGCTTGGCCACAAACTGAACAATTCTCCGGAACTTCTTGATGACATGTCTGAAAGAGAGAATAGAAAAGCACAAATCATTCAGTGTTAGACTGTGACTAAACACCAAATCTCACTAACTAGCTATACTCACCACATACAGGTAATTTATGTGAAGGATGTGTGTAAAGATTGGCAATAAAATTTTGATTATTTTTTTGTTTCGTGTAGGCAGGGCAGAATACGTTTACTTATAGAGAAGACGAGGGTTCCGCTCGTCCAGACAAGACCGAAATCCTTTACAAATCCTTTAGCCAACCTGAAAAAGTTTCCCTTACAGACATCTGCTGTTTGCACATCAGACGAGGACAGCAACACACCATTTATTTGTACAAGTATTGATGACAAAAGCAAATTAGTTCTAGAATGTTACAAATTCAGTTCAAGGCGGCTACATCATAAAATTATAACAAAAATAAATGGAATACTCAAAATTAAAAAAAACAATTCCAGGAGCGATGAAAGCAGAAAATACTGTGTTTAATATGGTACAAAACATACCATGGTTATCAAAATGAACTTATGCAATGAAGTGAAGTAATTATCTGTATCGTCCCATTATCCAACATTCTTCATCCAAATATATAGTGGTTGAAGGGCGTAAAACTAGCTCCTACTGATGAGTCGCCAGTAAGCACAAAATGAATGTGCACGTGATTATATTTCCGTTCGTGATGTCTGGTTTATCCTTCTGGTCACAACTGAACTAATTTGCTACTAGGTGCACAACACCTAATACACAATTGCACATATACTAGTTCTCTGCCACAAACAGTATCTAACTGCTATATATTTAATTGAATGATGTCATGCTTACCGCGAAATGGGATAACTGATATCGATCAAGGCCAGAGTGTATGAATTTGCGGGAGTAACAGGAGTTCAGAAATAATTGTATTTCTCAATTTTGATGAACTTTAGCTTACATTGAATTACATTGTGTTGGTATCCTGTACCGACTTGGCAACCATAGTGTAAGTATCATTTATATTTTTCGTTACCATTATGTTATTATCAGGTACTGCCACAATAGACATAGTGTTGGTACCCTTAACAGAATTCGTATATATTATAAATAGCGAGTTGATTTTGAAGTCGCATTGTCGAAGATTTTCTATCAAATTAGCTTCACTACTGCAGTTTCACACATTCGTATAGACAATTGTACCGTCCTATTTTCACACATTCCTCACCCAAATTGATAGTGGGTAAAAGGCGTAATGCCGACTCCTATTGTTGAGTGGCCAGCAAGCACAAAACGAATGTGCACGTGATTATATTTTCTGTTCACGTTGTCTTTGGTTAATCCTTCTAGTCGTATTTGAAGTACAGTGGTTCCTCGAGATACGAGCAGCCTAGCATACGACTTTTTTGAGATACGAGCCGGAGCTCGGGCCATATTTTCGTTCAAGATACGAGCCGTGTTTCCGGAGCGTCCCGCTAGTTGGCGCGCAGGATCGAGCATCATGCGAGAGAATCTACCCGCTTGAATTGAAGTGTATCTTGTGCACAATATTCTCTTTTGCTTGTTTTTTTGCGTGATTACTGAACATTTTTGTGTGTTATCATGGGGCCGAAGAAAGTGAGTAATAAGGACAATGATGACAGGAAGAAGAGGATGATGTCGATAGAACTAAAACAAGAAATAATAGAAAGAACATGAGCGTGGCGAACGAGTGATTGAACTCGCAAAGATCTGTGACCGTAGTACATCGACAATGTGTACGATATTGAAGCAGAAGGATGCCATAAAGAATGCTACACAAGCGAAAGGAGCCACAATTATTTCCCAATTAAAGACAAATATCCACGAGGAAATGCAGACAAGAAGACAAAAACAAGTGATAATTAAATTTACGTAAAGGTTAAGCTTAGTTTAAGTTTAAGGTTAAATGCATTGTTTTAAGTTTTTTTTTATTCATTTGAAATACGGAATGTGTAGTTTTAGCTTTAAAGTTACGAAAATAGTTTTAAGTTCTAAAAAAGCACCGTTTACGTACGTGTCTAGAGTGCCCTCATCCATTCCCCTTCCCTCCTCCTTGCCGTTCACCTTAATTAGCCACACTCGTCTGTCTCCAAAGTAATAATATTAGGCTAAATAACTCTTTTATCTCTTTATTTCATATTTTGGTATGTATTCGTTTATTATATATGTTTTTTGTTATTTAAAACATATATTTATTCATAATTTACAGTGGGTTGGGGATTTTTCATAGGTCCTGAACGGATTAAATCGAATTCAGTTATTTTAAATGGAAGAAATTCGTTTGAAATACGAGCCGATTGACTTACGAGCTCGGTTCTGGAACAAATTAAACTCGTATCTCGAGCTACCACTGTAATTTGTTAAAAGGTGCGCAACACCTATTAAACATTTGCACATATATTAGTTCTCCACCACAAACAGTATCTAAATGTACTTATCTTAACAACATGCAAAAGTCGATTGAGAGAGCTCATGGAGTTTGAATAACTATGAAACTATGCTGAATAACTTAAAACTTTGTATACTTTTGAGTTCTGCCATTATCGTGTGTTAGTAATGTAAATTCAGAAACACATTTTGATGTGAAACGCACCACCATGACAAAGTTTTACTCAACATAGTTAAAAAGAGGCATTATTTAGTAACCAATAGGACAGGTTAAATAAAGACGAATTAATTTCAAGAGCATTTTAGGCTAAAAACAATTAACAATCATCCTTATCATAATCACAGACAACAGTCTGTTCTTCGCAACAAACAGTATTTAACTGTAATATTTTGTCTGTGATTATGGACAAAGTAATAATTTAGATAAAAATCATTAAAGTGATTTATGAGGGGATAGATCCAGTTAATAAGAGTATATTTACTTTGATAACACGCAGAAGTGAGGAAAAATAAACCTCTATGCAACACCATTATGGCCAAGTCAGCTTTAAGGCAAGACAAAATCAGCAATACAGTTTCCTAATGGTTTTCATTGTGTCATGTCATAAACACAACCAAATTTTTAAGCTAATTCTGCTCAAATAAGAAAAGAAAGTTAAGAAGATGATCCTATCAGAAATCTGCAACAAATCGCCACTGAGCACGACTCGATTCCAAATCGTGTAGAGTTTCCAATCAAGAACTATGATGTGCACATGGACCCTATCCTGGCAGACGAGCAGAAACTATAATACCAAACTTGAATGTAGTAGACTTTAGCAGTTTCTTCCATGTCAAAATCTACCCATCTTGTTTCTAACGCCAATATCGAGCTCGGTGGGTGAATAATGCTCTACGAAGCAGTCGATTTGAAGGTGTACGCAAAACGTGACCGAACCAACTCATTTGATGAAGCCATGTGTTTTTAGTACGAGGTGCATTTATAGGCCCATCCAAAAATACGTTTACGGATGTCAGCGACGGTTATTTGTTTACGGTAACCTATATGTGCTATGCTTCTAAAACAACAGTGGTCTAATGAGTGTAAGCACATAAAGATACAAGTTTTACTAGCGTATAAAAATGCGCGTACTGAAGCATTTTAAACACGACTTTGAAGGCAGAGTGAATTAATCGCGTTTCTCCATAAATGACGAAGATTCGAGAAAGTCATACTCACCTAGTCAGTCATATTGCCTGAGTTATTCATACAGCTGCCAAGGTATGTTAACTACATACAGATCTTCATTTCGCAGTCGCAGAAATGGAGTCAGAGGTTAGTGATCCAGTATAGACATCTTGAATTTAGAGGTTGCGATTTTCATACCAAAAGACTGGAAAATGACTTATAAGCTATCCAATGTGGCTCGAGCCGAATCTTGGTTGTCGAAAAAATACAATATCGTCTAACAAATCAAGATCCCTAAAATCCTGCCGAGGACACTTGTATTCAGAAAGTATGGAAGAGTAACATTCATACCAAAATATGTTACAAAATTACATGGAATAAAGGGAGAGTGGACAGCCTTCGCGAACACCACTGCTGGTTGATAGGTTGTGTGTTAATTCTTTGTAGACCTTAACGCGATCAAAAGTGTTTGTGTAGCCAGCGCGAATAACATTTACATTTTTGGTTGGCACGCCACTTTTCGACAGAATATTGAATTGAGCACTCTGATCCACTGAGTAAAATTCACACTTCAAGTCTAGAATTACAGCTATTGTTGACCGGCGATTTACATGTCACAGTTGAAGAACTTGCCTAAAGTTTAATATATTATCTATACAACCACGTCCTGGGCGAAATCCGGCTTGTTCTTATACTGTACGCGATTCACGCGAAGCGCTCAGTTGGCGTATGCCAATCGAAGCAAATAAACTTGACGCGACTAGATTCAAACTTATGCTACGATGATTTAATTAAATCAAGCTTGCAACCATAATATAAACAACTGCTTCATGTATAAATATTCGCCTGTATAAACAAAGTATTGTATGATGTAAAAATAATTCATTCGTTAGACCAGTTTCGTCCTTATTGGGAACTCTTCACGAACTATCCAGAATATGCCACGGACAGGGCTCGAGCATGGGCAATTCTGTTTCGTAATCTGTTACTCTAACCACTTAGCCACCCTGTCGCATCATCATTATGGCCAAGTCAGCTTTCAGGCAAGAAAACATCGTTGTGAATTAAATTTAAAGTGCAACGGTCACCTGGATGAGATTCTGCGATGCTTAAACGACAAACTTGAGCATTTTTGATGGAATATGTGTGGTTTGAATCCAAATAAAGATATTCTATTCTACTCTATTCTATTTATTTCACCAATAACCAGAACTATATCTGAACTTCTTGCTCTACTTGATTAAAATGCATTAGACGGAGAACAAATCTTCATATTTTTGCTGCAATCGATGGGAGCTTATGCAGATAAAACGATGGCAAGTTTAATTAAGATTTATAGCATTTATTTTAGTATGACTAAGTGTGCCGCAGAAACTCAGCTGTTTACAGGGATCCATTCATTTCGTGGGTTAAGGACAATACCCATATTCCTTTATCTAGCTTCAGAAAAATCCATGGAACCGGAAGATTTAAGTCAATAACAGGCAGATACAGAAGATGTATCCGGGTTTGTTATGCTCATAGGATCCAACGTTCTAGTTTTGTATACACTATATATATATATATATATATATATATATATATATATCCAAAGTACATTCGAGAGCTTCTTGTTATCCAAGTTGTTTCAACGTTCGCCAATGTAAGGCGTCGACATTAAAACCTAACCTAGACTTAATGAACGTTAGTTAAATTTGAACTGTTCGACAATGGGGTCAATTCTATGACAAACATCCACCCTATTTAGCTGCCTTTGCTACCCTATACAATGTTTTGATTATACTGACAAATGTAAGTTCCTAATGGTATTGATTTTGATATCAACCTCACAAATTTTATTGAAATATTCCACCTTATTCATAACATCTAAAAGAGCATTATTGTTAGATTAAGAAGAGAAGAGAGGAAAAGATGCAGAATCTGAAATGAAGTTTTCTGCAGTAGCCAAATTTAGCTTATACACCCTGACGACTAAGGAGATAAGGCGACACTTTATTTTTGCGCAACTGCCGTTGGAGTATGGATTCGTTATATTTTTTAATGTTTATAGCTCTTTTTGTGTTGTAAAAAGCACCCGGTTGCCCGTTTCTAGTGGAGATGGCTTGAATTCAGACTTCACCTCCTGCCAGAAATTCTGCCAACCAGGACTGATGAGCAAACAAAGTAGCTATCCAGGTTAATTCGAAGAAAAATTGCGAAATTGGATTAATCGAAATTATCTGATCTGCTTTAGTCAAAACGCAGATTAGGTAATTTAGATTTCCAGACATTTGGCAAAGTACGAAATGAAAGTGAGAAGCATGTTTCAGGAGTAGTCAGTAGCGTTATTTCTTCTCCACAGCTAATTCAACAAAATAAAGTATTAAATGAATTAAGTTTACACTGTTAAATTGTATGTATTCTTGTGTATGTGTGTGCATATTCGTCGAACGCTTCCTGTTAATTTTATAAAGTTTGCATATATGCTAAATTATTCATTTCTGCCTATCTAAATGTTCTATATAAGGTAATAGGTAAGGCAGTCGAGCAATATTCTTGAATTTTTAATGTACATTGCGCAGTGCTGTCCTTGGTGTTTGGTATCATTCATAGGTCTGTAAAATCTTGAATCCTTTACAATTCCAGGTGCACCGATTTTATTTGGCCTTGATTGATGGCTTCGCATCGACCTAAGTGCAATATTCTGGTTAAACAAAGGGTCTTTTCCAAACAGTATTTTATAAATCTGATTTATAATGAATATATGCTTGAATACATTAAGTATCTTCAATTTATTTTTGTTATTTTAAAATCTAGTTGGCAGTGGCTTTTCTTATTGAGCATTGGTATTTTAATTGAAATTTAGGTGGTAAGCCAACAAAAAATTAACTCGAGTTTGTACGTAAAGAACAACGTCCTAATATTAGCTATTCATAAATAAGAGAAAAGCGTTCTGGGAACTGAGGCTTTAATTAAATAAAGGTTGTAACCAGTTAATTTAATTTAATATTATGATATACAGGCAATGACGCATCCTCAAATAGTCTATAAATCTCGAGAATTTATAACGTTCTGATTAATACAACTTTAAAAATATCTCGCTATGGGCTATTAACATAGACAACTATTGATTGCGCGGGTGGTGATAACAATTATTTCATTAAGTTTGCGAGCTTAAAACAATCAACAATCGCATTGTATTTAAATAGTCAGGCAACGTACTAAAACTACCGTCAGTCACAGGTACTGACGCCTTTCAACCTTCCATGATCACCGTCAGAGCACGACGGTAATCTGACTAGCATCAATCGAACCGCAAGTCATAAATAAGGAAAACAAAATTAGATATGCAGCTGTCACCTCTAGATGTCTCGCATACATTGTACTTGATCGGAAAGTTGGGCAGCACAATTTCTATGTGGTCAATACGTGACCATTTTGCGGCTTTCGCTACATTTAGATACGTTTTACAATTTAACAATTCTCTAAATAAAGTTGGTCAGATTGAAATAAACACTAATCCGATTGTATTTACCCAAATGCACACTACTAACGCACGTTTCATTGACTGCATAGAAATTGTGCAGCCGATATTTCCAGTCAATTACAATGTATGCGAGACTACTAGATGTGATACCGCATGTCTAATTTTGTTTTCCAAATATATCATCAAAATTGGATCTTCGCTATTCAGTTTTACCGTCGTACTCTGACGGTGATTATGAAAGATCGAAACGCGTCAGTACTTGTGATTGACGGTAGTATTGCTACGTTTCTCGATGATTGCTTAAATACAATGGGATTGGTGTCTATTTTGTGCTATTGACTTATCTCTTTTACGTCCTTGAAAGATAAAACATGATAATATTCAAACGATTTAATTCTTTTGCATGTACAGTTTTCATTTTTATATGGTCAAATGAAAGCATAAATTAAAATTGCACAACAGAGCAAACGACAGTATAAATATTGTGGATTTGACCGCATTTTTCTTTTGCGAGACAATTGATAGCACTTTTATGTCGGTAAAATCTTGAATGTTGTATATTTTCAGGTGCTTTGATTGTTGGTCTTGGTTGATGGGTTCTCACTTGTCATTTCTTTTTTAAGCCTTCTATCAGCTGATAATCTGAAAATGACGTTGGAACACGATTTTCCACTCTTGTTCCAATGTCATTTTCAGACAATCAGCTGATGGAAGGCTTAAAAAAGTAGGGAAAAGTGAAAACCCATCAATCATGTCCAATAATCAGAGCACCTGAAAATGTCCAACATTCAAGATTTTACCGACCTAAGAGTGCTATCATTTGTCCCACACAAGAAAAATGCGGTCAAATCCACAACAATAAGGACAGCACTGTGCAAAAAGATTCAAAATTTAAGTATGACAGTATAAATGCACAGAAAAAATACAACTGAAATAAATGGCGTGCATTGTTTATTTCACAAGACACTCAAAAATCTAAAAAATGATAGCCTTCGACTGTTAAGTAAGACAGATTTTCTTTTTGACTATAGAGATACTTCAAAACAGCCAATGCAAACTGTTCATAATGGTAAAAAAATGTGCTTAACTACCCGACACGAGTTGATGTGTTTGTTGAAAACGTCTAGATAGTTTCGCAGTGCCTGAGACAACTCGCTGTTGCAGTACTCATTCAAGGAAGAATGCCTCACGATATCGATTCCCAGGGCAGGTTTGTAGACGTGACGCTTAAGCGTTCTCTCCACCATATCCATGCGATACGTGTATGGCTGTTCGAACAACCAATACGGTTCGTCGGACTGCACTATGTGATGCTTGATGTTGCGCAGCTCGACACATGCAGCAAAGTACGGGCGCAATCGGAACAGACGAAGACGTAGCGAGGCTACGTAGCGCGCCAGTGGATTCCAACGATACCAGGCCTCGGGAACGCGAAATTGATGACTTGTCCAGGCGTAGGTTAGCCACAAGTAGCTCGACCTACTGAGCTGAAAGCATAAAATCCATATTATTAGATCCTTTTTTGTGCTGTGAAATGATAGCAAAAAACATACTTCAAGTAGATATAGAAATGTTCATGGAGTAACATAAGCCGAAACAAGAAATCATACATATGAGTGCACACATGCAAAATCAACCAATCTATATTAGTTGAATGCACTTTTTTTCTAGCTGTGCAGAAATAATATCAAAATTTACCTCTTTGGCGATTCGTCTATCTCTGGTGCTGCTGCTTTCACAACACACGGAAAGACCTCCTCTTGATCGAAACTGATTTTTACAAACAGTATTTTCAATTATGATTTGTCACAACCATTATGGCAGATATTTTGTGTATGGTTGCGAAGTGCGAGCGTCACAACGATAATTAGCACGACTGGCGATTGGTGGTTGTCGCTTTGCACCATCAGTTTCGCAAAGATCCGATTGATATCCCCATTTCCAATTACGCATCGAGTTCGACTTCGCAGTGGCTGTATGCTGATTGGTCCATTTCCTCCGAAGGCTTCAATGTCGTTCAAACTAATCACTGGAAATGAGGTAGTAGATTAGATTGTACCTCATTTACAGTGGATAGTATAAACAATGGCGATGCCTTCGGAGGAAAGGGACGAATCAACACACATCCACAGCGAAGACGAATTCGATGCGTACTTGGAAATAGGGATTTATCGGATCTTTGCAAAATTGATAGCGCAAAGTTCAACCATTGTGAGGTACTTGGAGTGACTTCCTGACACTGTCAATACACAAATAGAATGCGCTTTTAAACGAATTTGACTAGTTAAGCCTAACTCCTGGTTTACAATTGGCGAGCCCGCCTTAACTAACAGGAGAAGAGGCGATAGCGTTTGCTCGTGCCTTAAAAACGGATATCAGGAGTAGATGGTTCTCATTGGCCATCGGTGGTGGTTCATCAAATTAGTAAAAAAAATTGTAAATATAAATTACTAGAAATGAGGACTTCTTATTAATTTTTCGCGTGTCTTTAATTGTTCTAATGTATGTAGGTAAACACATGTATTTCTGCATGTTTGCATTTAGGCAATTGTATATATATATATATATATATATATATATATATATATATATATATATATTCATGTATGCATACATGTACATATTAATGTGCAAAAATAAGTATGCACGTACGTGTTTGAATGCGCAATTATGTAATTATGAAAATAATTATAAATTCACATTGTATATATATATATATATATATATATATATATATATATAATTGCCTAAATACAAACATGCACAAATACGTGAGTGTTTGCCTACACACATAAGATGGAAGACTCAGTATGCGTTAATGTGGTATGGCTGCAATCGTCGCAAAATCGGAGAATGGTAAATAAGACAATCCTGGCTAAATGCCTGGAAGACGCCATAAAACATCGTGCTTAAAATCACAAGCTCCAGACAAATAAGGAGGTGATTGATGAAGATAACTTCACCGCACTTAAGAAGAATACACGCAAAGTTTAACAGCTTACCAGTTCTATACATCTGCTATTGATGTGTCAACACGATCCCCACCAGTTATTTAACGCCATTTGTGTTGACTAGGCCATTGTCTACAAAGAAAACATATAAAGCCTGCTCGCCAAACTGAAGCAGCTCTGGCTGATATGGCTGGATTCGTTGAACTAGATTAGAGATGTCTTAGCTCAATTCTATTATTTTAGATAACCATCATTAGATGAAATTTTCCCTTATTTTCTCTTACCAAGATTTACTAGGATGGACAAAAATCCTCGCAATCTAGCGACAGACAGTGTCGAATAGGGAGGATCGGTTAATTCTGTCGCATTGGCATAGGATATCCTGAAACTAACTGTGCGGTAGATGCAGTTCTCCGTTTATGTATGTATTTATGTATGTGTTTTGGCAAAAATATCACATTGCTCGATTTTACGCAGCTAATTGCTTTATTTGGCAGCCAGGTGTTTTGTTGAGGAAGCAAGGCTAAGCTGTGAATCAGATGGCTGGGATTCCATTATGTTGATCAATATTTTAGTAACAAATTTTGTACAGTGTGTTCAATTTAAATGGCTTACTGACATATATGGTCTATCGGTTGGATGTGGTTTTACATTTTTTTGTTTATGGTTAATACTCAATGATAGTTTGAAAACTCGAAACAATTTCAAAAATATAATGTTCACAATTTTCGCTACATATATATTTGTGTGTGTGTGTGTGTCAAAGACAGAGAGAAAGGGTTGGAGAGAGACAGAGAAGCAGTGTGTGCATGTGCGGGGGGGGGGCGGCAAATAGAATTATATTTCACGCTCGACAAGGCGAAAAGTGTATATTTATATTGCGCAGTGCGAGCGGTAAATTTTGAATCTCCGCGATTTCCGCTCGCGGGTTGTCGCTTTGCACTATCAGTTCGGCAAAGATCCCATTGGTCCCCATTTCCCAGTACGCATCGAGGTTGCCTTCTGATTGGCTGGTTGCGGATTCGTCCCTTTCTTCCGAAGGCTTCAACATCGTTCACACCTAACCAATGGAAATGAAGGGTAGTCTAATCTTCGTTGTGTTTCAATGTGCATAAATGAACAATTCAGTTAGCTAAACTTTGGATTTGACTTCATGCAGTCATCAGTACAAGAGAAAAAGGCTTTGATAAATTTATGCAAAAAATAATATTTCTCGAGACAGGATACTGCTAAATTATCTTTTCCTTGCTTTGCTGAACAAAATTGGTGAACTCCTTGCTCATAATTTTTCTCGAAATATAACTATGAATATCCATTGTTCCCTTCCTGTGTGCAAAAACAAAAAGAAATTTTATCAGATATAAGAAAATTTTCTTTCTCATGGTCTTCTCAAATATCTACTCATGAACATATCTTTATATATAAATTGGAAAGCAAAACAAGATAGAAATATGTGAACAAAGAGAGTGTGGAAAATAGAAACCAATCAAATTGCGTGCGTCACATCCAGTTCAAGCTCAATGCTTGTACGTGCTTCCTTCTGACATTACAGTCAAAGCCGGCTAGCAACTCGATTATCCATAAGGCTTCGTATGTGGCCGGTGCCAGGTCAAACTCTACGCAAGCTTATCCTATTATGCACGAAAGACGTACGATTTCGTTTTAATGGAAACATCTACAAACAGACTGATGGTGTCGCAATGGGAAGCCCCTTATCTCCAGTGTTGGCTGAGATTTTTCTAGGGCACCTAGAAAATACATCATTAAAGAGTGACATAAGTAAATGTGCTCAATATATACGGTACGTGGATGATATATTTCGTGTACTTAAGAACAGGTCGCAATCACGAACATTGCTTCAAAGTTTCAACAAAGCACATAAGAATATCGGTTTCACGTCAGAGCACGAGAAAGATGACTGTCTGCCTTTCCTAGATGTACTATTAAAGAAAGAAACTAATGGTAAATTAAACAGAACAATTTACCATAAACCAACATGGTCTGCACAGTATTTGCATTACAGCAGTTTTGTGCCATTTCAATATAAATCATCAACAGTTCGTGGTTGCTTTTCAAGAATTGACAAGTTGGTTAGTCAAGATTCTAGAGA
>JAQBSW010005931.1:0-52971 GCA_029291075.1 Eudiplozoon nipponicum
GGTCGAAGAATGTACCGTTCTATTATTCCATATCCTTCGACCAAATATATAGTGGTTAAAGGGCGTAATACCGGCTCCTACTGAGGAGTCGCCAGTAAGCACGAAACGAATGTGCATGAGATTATACTTTCCGTTCATGCTGCCTTTGGTTTATCCTTCTGGTCACAACTGAGCTAATTCGTTACTAGGTTCGCAACACCTAATACATACTTGCATGAAAGGGTGTAGTTAGAAGATTTCAGCAACCATTTTATATTCAGATTTAGCAGTTTAAATGGCAATGCGTAACAGAAGCCATCGTGTCCATCCAGGCTACGGCAGAAATTATAGCTTAATCATTGACTTCTGAAATATGTCCTCAGTAAAAAGACAACAAATTTAATTGTGCATTTTCCTGATGAAGCCATGGGTTATCTATGCAACGATCTGCCTCATAAACATCATTCATTTTAAAGGCTATGATTCATCGCAATGATTACGCTCTATGCAACCATAGGTGGCACACCTGTATTACACTCACTGCGCAATATGCAAAAACGCACAAATGTGCAAATACACATGCACATAATTCTTCTTGTTGCTCACATAATCACATCTAAAGCAGCTTTCCTGAAATATGGACACGGTGCAAATTTAATTAAATTTCATTTACCGTTTGGCCATGTGCATTGCTTAGACAGATATTTGGAAAAGAATACTTATTATTAATAATAATTGCTTGTAGCCATTACATAAATATTTAAAAACTTGATTTAATTACTTCTTTCCAGTTGTTAATGCATATCCATCAACAGAATGATACCAGGGATTTAAATTGAAAGTAAATTTGAAAAACATTAAGTGCTCCATAACAATAGATGTGATTAAATGATAAACATGAAACATACAAAGCGATTTCACAATTGGTAGTGTGCATCATATATCTAGCAGGTTCTTATTTGTCCATTATGACACACATATCTAAGGAAATTGGTAAAGTGTGTACTTCGGATAGTATAGTCTGTTCAAAGTAATGCTAACTCATTCTGCATTCTCACAAACAGCTCAATTCTGGGTTAATCCTCAATATATAGCAATAAGTTATTGACAAATCGGTGTTCCTTCGAAATAATCCATGATCATTATTCTATCTTTATGCTGCTAATATTTATTTATAATACTTTCGTGTTGCTTTGTTCTCTTGATATCATCAATTGAATGAGATTTCCCAGTTGTTAAAGTACATTACACATTCAAATCACTAATTTCCAAAGCATTTCATGGTATCATTTTCAGGTGAATTATTTTAAATACGATTTAGTATTAACATTAATTTACACAAAAAAATTGAAGAAAAATCAGATACCTGATTTAAAAAGTCATTAGCCGAGCAGATGGACATCAGTTGGTACTGGACAATTTTGTTTATCCGATAAAAGCAGCAGTAGAAACTAAAACGAATATGTTGTTAACACTGTGAAAACTTGTTTTCCAATAACCTATTCAAATATTTCCGACATATTTTCATTAAACAATCAATGATTGAGCAAGTAGTATTTAAAAAATTTTAAATCAAGTATGCGAGCTTGAAGTAAACACCTATCCCAATGTATTTTACCAGTCATCGAACAACTTTACAAAACTACTCCCAGTCGTACATTCTGATTAGAGAGTATCAAATCGCATTGCATATATACGGAAAGCAAAATTAGATATGCAGCTCTCACCTCTAGTAGTCTCACATACATTTTACTTGACTGGAAATGTCAGCTGCACAATTTCTATGCAGTCACGAACATTAACTTTTTGTAGCTTTCTTCATATAGATAAATAGGTAAAACAATTGAATTATTAATGATATCTCGGGTGTGGTACGAATTCTTTAAATCAAGTATACACCAATCACATTGTATTTAACCAGTCGTCGAATAACATAGTGAAGCTTCGCTTTCCATATATATGCATTGCGGTTTGATCTTCGCTAGTCAGTTTGACGTCGTACTCCGATGATGATCATGGAAGGACGAAACACGTCATTGCGTACGACTGGTGGTAGTTTTGCTATGTTGTTCGATGAATGGTTAAATGCAATGGGATATTTGTAAACTTCAAGCTCGAAAAATTGATTTAAAGAACATGTCCTCTAAGCATAATGTACACGGATTGAGTTTGTTTTATGCCATGTAAGTCGTTTCATGTTTAATTTTGAATGATTGAACAATTTTACTCGCGTTTGGTTAGTTATTGCATGCTATTGAAAGTTAACTCAGGAAAGAAATTACAATCTGTTAAATGAAGTATTTTTTCTATGAATTTTAATCTTGCATTCCAGATTATTCGCATTTGTGGCACGAATTTCTGATGGTGAATCTGAAAACCGTTGTCACGTTCTGTCGGAATGTGATAGAACTGAACCGGCCGAAGTTGTCTGCGATTTCGTCAACCGCTACCTGCTACAAACAGCCGCAAACTGATAAATTCTGATTATGCAAATAACTTTTTCTACTCTTCACCTTAATAACATGATTAGAAGTTAATTTTATCGCCGATCTGTATACACACAACTCGTCTCATTCTAGGAGATAAACCGCCTGACTGCACCCCTTTTAATGGCTCTTCTAACTTCATAAAATATGAAAACACTGCAGATAAAAGGTACACGACAAAATGTTGTTCAATTTCTATTTCATTCTTCGCTAGCTATTGCTTCAATTTCCGCTTCGTTTGCACTTTCTTATGCTACGAGGAGACAGACTAATTGACAAAAACATACAGTACACAACAGTTCACAGTGAAATATTTACAGTTATGTTACCGTTTATTTGGTCACTCTGTCCTTTCATTTGTTCTGAACAATGTTTCATAATTTTATTCGGACATGATTTTCCTTATAATCATTTTGATGGGTACTGCTTAGTCAGCAAGGTACCGGCTGGTTAAGCATCCAAGCAGCAAAGCTGACAGAAACATCTTCACCATGAATAAACCTCACAAAATTGAGCAATCATTAAAAGTTTACAAATTCGAATTCACGCTCACAAGAATCTAGAAGTAAACAGAATGTCAAGAGTCTTGCCAACGCCATACAGACTTGGTCTGCTTGTTAATAATATTCATATGAATAAGCTTCTCGAAACGATCAGAATGAGAACACGATTTTCCACATTTTGTAAAATATGCCAGATGTCATTTTTCAAATACACACGTCAAATGAAAGAAAGAGTTGAAATCAATTCTTTTTCAACATACATCATCAGGACAACTTAGAAAGAACTGTTTCTCGACCAAATCCCACCAAGCTAGAGAGTTATTAAACTCCTGCTTGCTAACTGACTTATCTGCCACGTGTAATTAAATAATTACATTAAAAACTTTTAAGGGAGGCTAGATTAGACTAAGGTACCCTTAAAAATTAAAACTCTATAATAATTAGAAAGACTTATTCAACATTTATCCAAATTTCATGGGTTATTTGCACAACCTTAATAAAGACCATTTTCAGTTGATAATTCTTTCTTGTCAATCTGGAAACTATACGTGTACGTTTTTTCTATAAGCTTTCTAACGAACGATTCACTAAATTTGTCGATCATCCTAATTTCTACAGACGTTCACATATTACTTTCTGTAAATAACCTTTCGAATTCATGCCTACCATTATTGTTTTTTTCAAAAAAACTGGCTATGAAAATATATGACTATTATAGATGAACGGCTGGAATGATGAGACAACATGAGAAATGCATAGTACGCTTGATCGAAGCCAATTTACGCTACACTAGCTCATACAAATTCGCAAAATACATGGTCAATCAAAAAACGTTTATACATACTGTCCTTTGCTCAAACGTATAACTCTTCTATTTTCAACAGGTTGCTAAAATGCTCTACACCCTCTGTCAATACTGCTAACAATTGCTTAGACGACACTGTGCCTTTCCATGTTTTGATCGTTTTATTAAGACTATGCAAGAAAGTAATTTGAATAAGCGTTATTTGTCTTTTTGTTGGAAATTATATCGATCAAGATATGCGCATTTTCTACTTGCAAACTTCGCCTGACATCGATAAATTCATGATTTTCATGGAATTGGACAAGGGACAAACAACGATAATTGTTTTAATACTTGATACGTAAAACTTATACTTTCTTACGCATTATCGTTAAATTTGGCGCATTTATGAAATTAAAAACATATACTTATTGATATATATATATATATATATATATATATATATATATATATATATTTACTAACAATGTTTTTATCCAAAAGATATAAAATTAACAAAGCACTTTATCTATGCTTCCACATTATAATTGCTTTCAATATTTAAAGGACATGTTTTCAAAAAGTAATTCTATTGGTATAAATTTTTAGCACTAAATAATCTAGAAAATCTCTAATTAAGTAAAGAATACATAATTATGCTAAGTTAAGACTTTTATTAAACATACTGTCTGCCAGAGACAACCGGAAGAGGCAATGATAAGAACATTAATCTCATGGTAAAAAAAATCTTTAAAATTATATATTACCAATAATTTAAAAATTATGGGCAACATTAATATCATTCAATATCCTATCTAGATAAAATTATACACTGAGAATGAAAATGGTAAATTATATTGGTCATAATAATAAGCTAGTCAAAAATATGCATGCAGAGTGTGTGCATATTTGACTAACAAGTTCTTCAATCGTCATCTGAATACTGAGAACTCCTGTCACTACAGGCAAGCATAGTCATTACTTCCAACATCCAATCACAGGCAACAATACGACAGCATTTCTTAACTGATTTTTCGCTGCCACATTACGAACAGAAAAAATTTAAAAAATGATATAAAAATATTACCAACATTATTAATTTAAATAATAATTATACTTTCAATGATTATTGCAGCAATTATGAGGATAAAATTTTTTTTAAATACTTGCACTAATAACAACAATAATGATGAGATAATTATTATTACTACTACTACTATTACTACTGCTTCTACTAATAATATTAGTATTACTACAACCAAAACCTCTAATAATAATATAATTTAAAAATAATACTTTCAAAAAAACTAAAAAAATGATATTACTCCTACTAATACTGCTATTACTACTAATAATAATGATTAAACTTGAAATAATAACAATAATAATGAGGGTCCCACTACTACTACTAATAATAATAATAATAATAATAATTTTATTATTTAAAAAATAATGCTTGCAATAGTAATAATGATTATGTTGAGGCAGTACTACAGTAACTATTTCTACTGCAACTACTATTACTATTACAACAACAAATAATAATGATAATAATAGTTTTACTAATAATGAGAATAATAATATTGATAATGATTATGAAAAGAATAATAATAATAATAATAATAATGATGATGATGTTAAAGGAACAACAAAAAAATAGTAATACTCATAGTAGTAGTAGTAGTAGTAGCAGTAGTAGTAATAGTAGTGGTAGTAATAGTAGTAGTAGTAATATAATTTTAAAAATAATACTTTCAATAATACTAAAAACAATGATGATGCTACTATTAACTACTACTACTATTAATAATTATACACACACAATAATAATAATAGTAATACACACATTAATAATAATAATAAAGAAATTAGGAATAATAACAATAATGAAGATCCTACTGATAATGATTATGGAAAGACACACACATAATAATAATAATAATAATAATAATAATAATAATGATGATGATGATGTTAAAACAACAACAATAAAAATAGTAATACTCATATTAGTAGTAGTAGTAATAGTAGTATTAGTATTAGTACTAGTAATAATATAATTTTAAAAATAATACTTTCAATAATACTAAAAACAATGATGATACTACTACTACTACTACTACTTGTATTAATAATTATTAATAATAATAATAATAATAATACTAAAAATAATAAAATAAGAATAATAACAATAATAATGAAGATCCTACTGCTACTTCTTATAATAACAATTTTATTATTTAAGAAATAATACCTGCAATAATAATAACGATTATGTTGAGGTTAGTATTACAGTAATTATTTCTACTGCTACTACTTTTACTATTACTACTAATAATAATAATGATTATAATATTTTTAATAATAATGAGAATAATGATATTGATAATGATAATGATAATAATAATAATAATAATAATGATGATGATGATGGTAAAAAATAATAAAAATATTAATAGTCATAGTAGTAGATGTAGTAGTGATAATAATATTCAATAATAATAATAATAATAATAATAATAACAATCATCATCATAATGAGAATCATAATATTGATGAGAATGAAGGTGATGGTAGTTATAATAAAAATATTAATAATAATATTGTAAATGCAGCTGTTGATGATATTGTTATTACTGACAGTGATGATGATAAGAATAAAGTAGTAGTAGTAATAATAATAATAGTAATAATAATAATAATAATAATAATAATAATAATAATAATAATATTATTATTATTATTATTATTATTATTATTTAAAGCAGGAACTTCTAAATAAAGAATGATTTATTATTAAGATAATCTAACCTATGCGGAGATACCATTCTAAGCAGCTCCCAGAAACAGAGCCATCTTAACCTCCACATAACTTCAGAGCAAGCCGACATCAAAAATATAGTTTCCATGCATTTATTTAAAATACCACTTCAAAGACAAGACCAAACCTCGCAGTTAACCCTGCTTAATTAAGACAAGACAGTTAAAATAAAGATACGCTACTAGAAATTAATAATCATATCACCAATGAAGCCAAATCAATGTCACAACTTGCAGGACTACATATTGGTAAAGAAGCAGGTCCTATACTACCCGATTTGGTTTTGATTGACTTTATCAGTTTTAGTTATGTAAACATCCTCATATCTTGTGTGTTCTAGCTAAAATAAAAGTTCTATGCTAAGCAGTCAAATTAAGTACATAGTTAAAACGTAATAGGACCAGCGAAAATGATGGTTTGTCTAATGAGTAGCTCTTATTGGAGGATACAGAAATATGTCTACGGATGTACCGTCCTATTATTCCACATTATTCACCAAAATATATTGTGGTTAAAGAGCGTAATACCGGCTCCTACTGATGAGACGCCAGTAAGCACGAAACGAATGTGCGTGAGATTATTCTTTCCGTTCATGCTGCCTTTGGTTTATCCTTATGGTCACAACTGAACTAATTTGTTACTAGATTCGCAAAACCTAATACATACTTAGTATGTCTACGGATATCAACGATTTTTGTCCATTGTTAGTAATCTACACGGACATTACATCTAGAACAACACATATTTCGTGCATGTTAGCGCCTAAGATCTTCGATTTTATATAAACAAGTCTCACTTTCGTATAATAAGACTGCATGTGCAGACATATTGTATACTCTACATTTAACGAATAATCACATTTTCGTGTTTCTCCACAAGTTGCCAGGTTTATAGAAGGTTAATCTATCGTTTACTGTTCTCAAACTCACCTCGTCACTCCTATTACTCTATGTATGGATTCAGCTAAATCTCAGCTACATCCAGACATTCATCTTAAGCCGCAGAATTGAAGTACTGTAGGGGTGTCTTGCTGTGAGAATGTTACAATGAAATACGACAGAACGACAGATAATTGAGCGAAATCTTGACTGTTGGAAAATAATAATGTAACAACCATATAGGAAATATTATAAAATATATCGAGTAAGAACAAATTTGACAAATGTATCCTGAAAGTACAAAAGACTAATTAATGATGACATATATTCCAAGATTAAGCAAAATTGAGAAAATGGACATCCTTGTCGGATGCCATCGCTGGTTGCTATAAAATTATACACCATAGCGTTACCATTGTTTGTGCAAAGATTCCCTATAATGTTCACACGTTTAACAGATATATTATTTTTTTTAGAACATCGAATAGAACCAAGTCATCAACTGAACGCAGTTTATAAAAATGACTTCTGTGAAGCGGCCAATTACATGTCACTTCTTTCGTAATTCTCTTGACAAAATTATTACCTATAAAGTCTGCTCCTAAACGGGAATCTCGGTTATCCTTCCTTATTATGCGTTTTACGCAAATATCTGAAATGGAAAAAGGTAAACAAAACGATTAACCTAGATATGCCTGAACAAAAAATCTTATACCACAATGGTTATCTCACGAATTATGCTTAGATTTTTAAATATAAGTGTGATGATCGATTCGCTCCAAGCAACCAACACGGTGTGGGTTGATAATTAGCACAGATTCCGATCGCGGTTTGTCGCTTTGCACCAGCAGTTTCGCAAAGATCCGATTGATTGCTGTTTCCAATTACGCATAGATTTCGTCTTCGTCTTGGCTGGATGCTGATTCGTCCCTCTCCTCCGAAGGCTTCAACATCTGTCATACTAATCATTGTTAATGAGGTACGATCTAATCTTCGTTGTTAGTGGTTTGTGCGAACGATGCTGAAGCCTTCGTTGGAAAGAGACGAATCAGCACTCGGTCACCATGAAGAGGAATTCTATGCGTACATTCAATTGGGGATCAATCGGGTCTTTGCGTAACTGATAGTGCAAAGCAACAACTCACGATCGCAATTCGTGAAAATTATCACTGTGACGCCGGAACAGTCCAACCTTTAAAAATACCTGACGTTTTCGGCTATATTTATAGTTCAGATGGTGTTCGATTTATTTTTTTTATTTGCGCTTACTTTTGGCGATAGAGGCGGATGCAGGTGCCAACTAATATAGTACTTTAACTTGTTCAACTCATCAATAAAGACGACACGTTTAAACTGTTATATATATATATATATATATATATATATATATATATATATATATATATATATATAATATGTTACGATTATTTATTGATTTTTCATCTGTTAAGTTCTTCGGAAATTTGAACTGATAAGTTGGAACAAACATCTGTTTTAAACCTAAAAAACGTCTTCGTCCAAAATAGGCTTTCAGACTTTCTGTATTTTCGTGTCTACGGTTATTATTAGAATAATAGTTTTCTATAATTTGGTGTCTAGTTTTTAAAATCTCAACAAAGGTTTCAAAAACCCAATGCATAATTCCAAGAAAATATATGATTATAAATACAGAATTATCTGAATTGTTCATAGGGATCATATAGTCCTCTAAAATAAGTTCAAATTTGCACTATAAAACAGGCTAATTTATATTTGGATAGTTTTAATCTTTTCTTGTACAAAGACAGTTGTTCGAGTTCGCGAACAACTGTGACTGTAATTAAACGAACATTGGTTGCGCGGGTGGTGATAGCAATTATTATAATCAAGGTTGCGGTCTTGATATAAACACCTGACCCATTAATTACTTACATATGTCAGTATAAACTAAGAATTGTATAGTGTAGAAAAGGCAATTCATCCAGTAGACTGTTTTCGTCCTTATTGGGAACTCATCATGTAATGGCCAGAATTTGCCGCGGCAAATTAATTAACATTTCAAAATGACTTTCTATAAGCAATAATCTTGAATAAGATGTGAATTCTGAAGCGAGGCAATGAGAAATTTAAATGATTGGAAAATCATGAAGACGTCACAAAAATCAGTTTATAACTGAACGATCAAACGAGGAAAATATTGGATATGAGCGTCAATCGAAATGGAAGTTTTTAAGATAAAGCAATATATATTACAAGTGATAATGTATTAAAATAGTGATTTTGCTGAACTGATATAAATACCAAGACATCTTATCATTACTTTTCAACATCTTGAATACTTACATTTTCTTTCACATTGCAAACTTCATGTGTCATGAAGGGCCACAAATATTATTCGACTAAAGAGTTCATATATATATATAAATATATATATATATATATATATATATATATATATATATATATGTATATTATGCCAATTAATCTACGAATATCGTATCAAACGGTATCAAATAAAAAGGAATTCAATGCAATGTCGCATACATTACAACAATTTCCGGCATATTTACGCCGTGTTAAACTTGGCATACAAATAATTAAACGGTCCTTGTATCTGGGAGGAAACAGTACTTCCATAAGCTTACTAATTATGGTAAGTACAAGAGACGTTTACTCTTTCGCATTGCGAGCACCATGTGATCCTTCGGCTATCATGTGGAATAACACAAGCCTGAAAGCGAAAATCATCGCGAACGAGAGAACCAACTAGGAGTCCACTGTGTGCAGTACAGCAATAATACTAATGTAGTAACGTCGCTAGTCGCCCTTTTCATAGCTTAACATGCGGCACTCGTTAGTGCACCAGATTCAGAAGTAAACATGCCAAGGTTCAAACCATTTCCGCGGCAAATAATGGACAGTGCGTGATGAGTTCCCAATATGAGCAAAACCGGTCTACTGGATAAACTGCCTTTTCTACAGTACACGGCGCTTAGTTTATACCGACGAATGTATGTACATAATGGGTCAGGTGTCTATATTATGATCGCAACCTTGATTTAATCAATTGTGATCACCGCTCGCGCAACCAGTTTTCATTTAAATGTTTGTTGTATTAAATTGGTAGGAATTATAATGCAAAGACAGACTATTTATTGAAAATAATTCTTGCGAATATTAAATAGAGGTAATTCGAAAACTGTATATATATTTATTATAATCAAGGTTGTGGTCTTGATATAAACACCTGACCCATTAATTACTTACATATGTCAGTATAAACTAAGAATTGTATAGTGTATAAAAGGCAATTCATCCAGTAGACCAGTTCGTCCTTATTGAGAACTCATCATGTACTGGCCAGAACTTGCCGCGGACAGGACTAGAACCTGGGAACGTCTGCTTCGCCAATCTGGTGCGGCAGGATGGCTCAGTGGATCTGTCAGAGGCACCAGATTCCGGCTCAGTACCCAAGTTCAGAGTCATCCGCGACATTCTAGCCAGTTACGATAATTCCCAAGGACAATCTACTGGATGAATTGCCTTTACTACACTATACAATTCTTAGTTTATACTGACATATGTAAGTAATTAATGGGTCAGGTGTTTATATCAAGACCGCAACCTTGATTATAATAATTAGTGAACTATTCAGATAATGTTTGAAGGTGCTTTTGCCCAATGCTATAATCCTAGTTTTTATTTCGGCCATTGACACACGCGGATAGCAGATTAGCCACTGTAGGTCTTCAAAAAATTGACTCAGTCTCATTTACAGGTGTGCGACATGTATGTTTCATTGATTGAAGCGTTCTAACTAGTTTCGTTATTCTGAAGGCTATAAAATGTGTATTTTCCATTAAAAGGCAAAAATTTGTTATGGACAGTACACGTGTTAAAGACTTATTTGGGACGGGATCTGTCAGAACTTATTAACAATTGAAACATCTGCGTCGTTCACCTAGAATGGTAAGGCATCAATGTTTTCCAAACTTACAAGTTTTAATTTTTTAGATTTGCGGTAACACGCAATCCCGAATTTCCGTCATGATCTTAAGATGGACCGTCTAGAACGAAGATGAAAAATGCAGAACTAAAAAAGCTTAAAATGCACAACGTGTTTGCAGTGTTTTTTCTAAAGAGGACTCACACATTTTAGTTATATGGTCGAATATCGTCAATGCCAAAATTATCCTAGTATTAGATTACTTCCACTTGTCAAAGAACATCTTTAAGAATTATTTTAATTAAGTTCTCCGGAACGTGATCAACACCAAGCTTATTGTATCTAGTCAGTGATTATCTGAAGCTCTCAAAATTTATTCGCGGAATTTTTATCATCATTCCTATAATCACTTATTATTAAATGGCATAACTTACAGAAACAGCATAAAAACTGGACAAAAGAATAAATCTATTTTCATTAAAAACATATTTTCTACTAACAGTAGCCTTAAGCGTTTAAGCAATATTTGCTCAATGGGACACCATTAAGAATCTGTTCTAAAATTAGTCATATTCTTAAATACCGTTTTTTCGCGGAGAAATAATATATATGCAATTATGTATTAGGTGTTGCGAACTTACTGGCGACTCATCAGTAGGAGCCGGTATTACGCCCTTTAACCACTTTATATTTGAGTGAGGAATGTGGGATAATAGGACGGTGCAATCTCCCAGACGAGTGTGTAAACCAACATGACGGATATCAATTTATGCTATAGTTCACCAAAATTGAGAATTACAACAATTTCTGAACACCTGTTACTCCAGTAAATCCATACACTCTGGCCTTGATTGATATCAGTTATCACATTTCGCGGTAAGAATGACATCATTCAATTCAATATATAACAGTTAAATACTGTTTGCTGTGGGGAACTAATATACATGCAAGTATGAATTAGGTGTTGCGAACCTAGTAACAAATTAGTTCAGTTCTGGCCAGAAGGATAAACCAAAGGCAGTATGAACGGAAAGTATAATCTCATGCACATTCGTTTCGTGCTTACTGGCGACTCATCAGTAGGAGCCGGTATTACGCCCTTTATCCACAATATATTTGGGTGAAGAATGTGGGATAATAGGACGGTAAAATCTCCTACACATTCTTGTAGATTATCTTCGGTTTTCATTCGCAAGTTGTCGCTTTGCACTATCAGTTTCGCAAAGATCCGATTGATCCCCATTTCCAAGTACGCCTCGATTTCTTCTTCGTGGAGACTGGGTGCTGATTCGTCACTTACCTCAATAGGCTTCCATATCGTTCATACTAAACACGAAATGATTTATGATCTAATCGCCATTGACCTGCACATTTTTGGAACGCAATACCCCGCTCCATCGTCAGGCCTCTAATCACACACAAGGTAACAATGCTCACAATAACAGATTTAATTAAATGTGGAAAACTCTTTCCGAAATAGATATATTCATTTTTGATATACTATTGGTTTTAAACAAAGAATTTGTTCCAGTAACTAAACCCTATATGTGCATATACACGAAGCACAAAAAAACCCCACTCAAAAACAATATATATATATATATATATATATATATATATATATATATATATATATAATTGTGATCAGCTATTATTTTGGGAGTTAAATGGCGCGATGATTCTATTGCGACTGTATTTTTATTACTCGTCATGACGACAGTTGCCTTCTTAGCAGGTATTTGTTGTCAGAGACTTCCATTTACAACAATAAACTTTTGACGTGCTGCGCTGTAAGGAGTAAACCATGGCATACCAGTTAATATAACAGTTAAATACTGCTTTTTGCGAAGAACTAATATATATGCAGGTATGTATTTGGTGTTGCGAACCTAGTAACAAATTAGTTCAGTTGTAACCAGAAGGATAAACCAAAGGCAGCATGAACGGAAAGTATAATCTCATGCACATTCCGTCCTATTATCCCACATTCTTCACCCAAATATATAGTGGTTAAAGGGCGTAATACCGGCTCCTACTGACGAGTCGCCAGTAAGCACGAAACGAATGTGCATGAGATTATACTTTCCGTTCATTCTGCCTTTGATTTATCCTTCTGGTTACAACTGAACTAATTTGTTACTAGGTTCGAAACACTAAATACATACTTGTATACCAGTTAATTTGAAGTACACACCAAAATACCGATAAGTTTTAATTCTTTAGATAACGGCTGCATAAATTTAGTAAAAGCGATTAGCCGGTATGATAAATCTGCCTAATACAAGCTATGCGAGCCACCTTACACAAACTAAGAAAAAACGTACTGTTATGTCGGACAAGATACAACAATTATAAAATATGGTAGGTTTGTGTTCAGGCTTAATTTATCAACAATGAGTATAGTTCCTGCAAATTAGAATTTAAAGTGACCATTTGGAAGGCGATATGTCGTGAGCTCAAGTTTAATAGGAAACCCACATAGCTACTGATGAATTTGGAAATAAGAACTAAACAATCGTCAGATAGATTAATTGCCATTAGAAATAAAAGTTATTTGAGCATATCTTAGAAAAATTTACTGTGTTCCTGCATTTATCATTGTTAGCTAGTTACGTGATAATCATAGATAAATGTAGTGGTTTGTATAAACAACATTATGCTTATGAACAGTGATAAAGGCGTTAACCGCTTTTCGAATTGAATAAATTCTACGTCGGACTGATAATAAGTATTTACAACTTAGATTTTCATGTTATTAATGTTTTCGTAAGAGTCGTACAACTGCAGTCATTCAGCTCTTCGAGTTCTAATAATAAGCAAATTGGGCGACATGCCGCACAACGCATGACGGAAGTGCGTCGTGGGAAATTATGTGATATATAGGAAACTGTGTCAAAGTTTCTTGAAATTAAGTTTTCCAGCACAATAAAAACACAATTCCATTTTATTTTACCAATAGCGCGACATAGAAAAAATACCGTCAGTCACACGACTGACGCCTTTCCACATTGAATGATGATCATCAGAAAACCGATGACCAAATCATTAAAGACGCACACACCGTAATTCATTGGAGATTCTTGCATTACTTTGCAACATAATTATTGAGTTTGTGGCGTATTGCCAGCTCCACTGACGAGTCGTCAATAAGCACCAAACTTATGTGTACATGAGATGATATCTCGTGTTCCTACTGACTCCAGTTTATCCTTATAGCTCTATTCAACCTAACTTGTTACTAGGTAAGCCATACCTTATACATCATTCGCTTCATATAGGCTATCCGCATTCAAACATACATGCCTTAAAATACGCTAGTTACAAGCGGTTCGACATCATGTCAAAACAGGCCACACTAGCATGGAAAAGCTAAGAAAACGCCTTGTCAGGCCTGTCTTGGTATTCGATAAATATTTTCGCCAGGGTATGCATAAATTCTGTTAAGCTGTAATTCATTGTTCTCGATTTGTCTAATAAAATCAAGAACAATTAGATCTTATAGTTCCAAGATTATCTAGAAACAATCGCGCGAAACATTATATTTCCGATTATAATTGAATGTCGACGGACCAAAAGTAAACAGCCAGACCAATGGTGTCTCTTAAGAGAGAATGACGATTTCGTGCAAATGTGCGCTAAGTCAGATCTATTTCAGCAACAGTATCAAAGCATGGTACAAATTTCTACCAAAGGAACTTCAGTATTTGGAGTGTTAGGATGCTTTAAAATAGAGCTAAATATATGAGCGCAGTGTCCTATCTGGACATATTACGATGCGACACCAATGTGATATCAAGCTAAAGAGCACAGATTGCGGAGCTGATGCATAATATCAGGAAACCGCATACGAAGCCTGCTCGTTATTCAGGCGGATAGAACAGTGTTGGAGTTAAATCAGTGCATTTGTTAACGAAATCAATTATATTCGATATCAGTTACATGATAACAACACTCTCTGCACAAACCAGCCAAGTGTATGTAAGAATCTCTTTTCAGTTAGAATTTAGCAGGAAGTCAGTGTTAATTTTGCTTGAAACATTTGGGCTCTACAGGAACAAATAGTATAGGACAACTGGATATACTTTTATGAATGTACTTACATATTTCAAATTACAGCTAACTTATTCGCAACTGCGTATTACGTATCGAACACCTTGAAATACATTAGTTCAAATAGAACCAGAAGGATAAACCAAAGTCAGCAACTACGAAAGATATAATCTCATGAATAAAGTCGTTTCGTATTTACTCGCGACTCATTAGTAGAAGCCGATATTACGCCCTATATCTACGCCCACTATATCTACGGATGAGAAATGTGGGACAACTGGACGATACAATCTCCAATACGATTGTGTATGCCAACAGTATTTTGAATTAAGTTTATGTAATATTTTCGACAATGCAACTCAAAATTCAACTCACTATATATATATAGCCTTACGTTTCACCTTTTTGCGCAAATTTGTGTTCTTCACTTGGTAACAGCGCAAGTGCGGATTGCAGTGCTGAAAGCCCATATTACAGTTATATAGCATAAATTGATATACATCAGGTTGGTATCATGTACCGACTCGGTAACCATAGTGTTAGTACCATGTACCGACTCGGTAAAACAATGTTGGTATCGGTTACTTACACAATAGCCATAGTGTTAGTATCCTTTACAGAATCGGTATATATATTATATAGTGTGAGTTAGCATTGTCGTTGACTTTAGATTATGTTAGCTTCACTATTACAGGTTTACACATTCGTCTAGAAGATTGTACCGTCCTATTATTCCACATTCTTCTACCAAATATATAGTGGTTAAAGGGCGTAATACCGGCTCCTACTGATGAGTCGCCAGTAAGCACGAAACGAATGTGCATGAGATTATACTTTCCGTTCATGCTGCCTTTGGTTTATCCTTCTGGTCACAACTGAACTAATTTGTTACTAGGTTCGCAAAACCTTATACATACTTGTACTTGAAAGCCCATATTGTTTGAAAATTCCTGTCACCGTATGTGCATCTGTTTTTCCTCTTCAGTTTGTAGCCAATCCGATTGAATGTTTGTTGATTCTAGTCGCGGGCCTGTTCGGTTTTGCCTGGATACTAGTAAATTGTTGTTGAATTTTGTTATTCGTGGCCAGTCGATTAGAATATCATGTTGATGAAACTTTTGATTATTTAGGCCAGATGCTTGTTTTTTTATATAAAGGGCTTAATAAATAAATAATAATTTTTCTGATTTTGCTTTATGTAGAATTGAGAAATTGGTCGAATTGACTGAGTTCCCCGTTTCCGATATATGATCGGAAATAGATTATTTTGCTGATGGTGCCAAGCCTTTGTTAATCAATTTCTGTGGCAAATGTTGTTTTATTCTGTTTATCAATTGCTTCTTCGTACGTCCGATATATGTGATACCGCATATACATGAGAATTTGTAGTCTAAGAATGATTTGGAGAGAATGATCAATCGTGTAGCTATGGGAAGCTGCATTGCACCCCTCCTGGCAGATGTATACGTGTATCATCTTGAAAATTCGAGCCAAAAATTTATAATTGACAAGTGCGCACTCCAAAATTTTATGTAGATGATATCTTGTTGTTCATCTCATCCGAAATCCTCAAACAAGCAAATGGAGCCGATCCAGATATCAAATTCACTTTCGAGGTAGAGAAAAGCAATAGTTTTCCCTCCCTTGACATCAAACTCACTCGAGACGAAAATGGGGATTTGACACTGGCCATATATAGAAAATCCACGCTCACCGGGTGATACATTCACTACAACAACAGTGTACCAAAATCCCACTAAAGAAACTTAGTAAACAACCTGGCCAACAGAATCAGGAAAATCCGCTATGAACACAAGATCAAGGAAGAACTGGGCTACATCAGAAAAAATTTGCTAATGAAAATCTACCCAGAGCGATTCATTGATGTCAATATCAGACCACGGCAGATTCGCACTAGAGAGGATACCGTCTAGCAGGTTTTCCTAACCTTACCATTTAGAGGTGATGTACCAACTTCAATAATTGCACGGCGGCTGAATAGAATTACTAATGAGAATTTTCCCAGTGTTTAAGTTAATATCACTTTTAGTACACAGAGAATCATCGGGTTGGATGCCAAAGATCAATTGCTAATTCTCTCAAAATCATTCAAAGTCTACAAATTGTATGTGCGGTATCACATATATCGGACGTACGAAGAAGAAATTGATAAACAGAACCCAGCAACATTTACAACAGAAATTGATTAACAAAGGCTTAGCACCATCAGCAAAATAAGCTATTTCCGATCATATATCGGAAACGGGGCACCCAGTCAATTCGACCAATTTCACAATTCTACATAAAGCAAAATCAGAAAAATTATTATTTATTTATGAAGCCCTTTATATAAAACAACAAGCATCTGGCCTAAATAATCAAAAGTATCATCAACATGATATGTATGGTTTTTCGCAGTGCTGTCCTTCTTGTTGTGGATTTGACCGCATTTTTCTTGTGCGGGACAATTGATAGCACTCATAGGTCGGTAAAATCTTGAACTTCCTTCATCTTCAGATGATGTAATTTTTGGCCTCAATTGATGGGTTCTCACTTGTCCCTTCTTCTTTGTGTCACAAGTTGTGTTTTACTCCTGTGCGTATTGTGTCAACCCTGAAGATGAGACTGGAAATGAGGTCTCGAAATATTGGACAAAGAACAATGGAAAATCTTGATCCAACGTCATTTTCAGACAATCAGCTAATTGAAGGCTTAAAGAAGAAGGGAAAGTGAGAACCCATCAATTGAGACCAAAAATTACATCATCTGAAGATGAAGGAAGTTCATGATTTTTTAATCGGCTGACCACGAATATAAAAATTCAACAACAATTTAATAGTATTCAGGCAAGACCGAATCAACAAACATTCAATCGGATTGGCTACAAACTAAAGAGTTAAAAACAGATGCACATACGGTGACAGAAATTTTCAAACAATATGGGCTATCAACACTGCAATCCGCACTTGCGCTGTTACCAAGTGAAGAACACAAATTTGCGTAACATGTTGAAACGAAAGGCTACACTTGGAAAAGTAGTACTCGTGCACGTAACAGCGAACAATACGAAAAGATGGTTAATTCTCAAACCATCAATACAATAATGACCAGATCTCAGACATCAACGTGCAATAAAGTGTGAAGGACCTTTGCATGCAAACAGGCATACACACAGACACAAACTCATGCACAATTACCAATCAGCCAAAACAAAAAGTAGGAAACCGAGTCATATTTGTTGCCACCCACATATTCAAATGGAAACCCAGAATGTATATAAATGAAAGGTTGTAGAGCGAAGATTTGTATTCCTTGATATAAATGGCCATTATCAAAGTTGTGTTTTTTCTTCCTAAATAGAAATATACTGTGTAATATTCGAAGGCAATGGTCACAACTGAACTAATTTGTTACTAGGTTCGCACCATCTAATACATACTTGCATATATATATATATATATATATATATATATATATATATATATATATATATATGATGATATTTCTTGAACTTAAGAACATGTCGCAATCACGAACATTGCTCCAAAATTTCAGCAAAGAGCTTAAGAATATCGGTTGTACGTTAGAGCACGAGAAAGATGACTGTCTGCCTTTCCTTAAATGTACTATTAAAGAAAGAAACTAATGGTAAATTAAACAGAACAATTTACCATAAACCAATATGGTCTGCACAGTATTTGCATTACAGCAGTTTTGTGCCATTTCAATATAAATTATCAACAGTTCTTGGTTGCTTTTCAAGAATTGACAGGTTGGTTAGTCAAGATTCTAAAGAAAATGAATATAATAAAGCAATTAACGATTTAATGTCTAATGGCTATCCCAGACAATTAATTGAATCAATTATTAAAAGGGGAGTTAACCAGAAACAGACGTATTATGGGCCAGAAAAGAAAACCGTCTACCTAAACATCCCATTTAAGGGGGATGCAGTTTCCCGAATGGCACAAAAGAAAGTTGAAGCAGCATTGACACGCACATTTAATGCAGCCAAACTACGAGTGTTATTTAGGGTAACACACTTGCCTTTACCAGCAATCAAAGAGAAACAGCCGTTAATGTCGATATCAAATATTATTTACCAATATACATGCGCAAGTTGTCGATCAACTTACGTAAGCCGATCGACCAGACGGTTAATTACTCGAATGAGAGAACATTGCAACTTGAACGCCTGTTTTAAATCAAATGGTGAATACACGTCTGCTATTGCGCAACACATCATCGAAACATCGCACGTATGTTCTCCAGACGTAGCATTCAAAGTAATTACTAAATGCAAAAACAAAAGGGAGCTAGCCACATACGAAGCCTTATGGATAAACAAATTGCAGCCGGATTTATGTAAGCAGAAGAAGCACGTACAAGCATTGAGCTTGAACCGGATGTGACGCACGCAATTTGATTGGTTTCTATTTTTCACACTCTTTGTTTTGCTTTCCAATTTATATATAAATATATGTTCATGAGTAGATATTTGAGAAGACCATGAGAAAGAAAATTTTCTTATATCTGATAAAATTTCTTTTTGTTTTTGCACACAGAAAGGGTACAATGAATTTTATTAAAGCTCGCATTTTAAAAGAATCTTTCAGAAAACTAGATCAACTAGTGACGTTAAAGTGTAGAGCGCAAAGAAAGAAATTGTGGTTAACACATTATTATCAGTGTATTAAACAATTACGATTTACAGGTGATTTGGTACGCAGTTTACGTAAGTCAAAACTACGAGTCAACCGAAGAAATCTTACAAGGTTGGCGTATTCTAAAATTGAGCAGTTGAAGGAAGATGAATCAGTGTTACAGGCAAGAATTGGGTGTGTATCTTGTGTATTAGATGAACTAAGTTTTTTTGCAAGAATGAAATTTTTGATGATTTTGCCGACAGTTATGAGGAAAGATAAAGCAAGAATTTTGAGCAATTTGGAAAAAGATGTAAAACCTGGAGTTTTGTGTGATTTAATACCGACCGATCTTGATAAGCGTGTGCTTAACTTATCAAAAGTGCCAATCGATCAGCTAACAATGGAGGCACTATCGATGGGCCGAAATTATGGAATACATCCTTCTAATAAATGCGATGTTGATTTTGAGGCAGCATTTGAATTGTTATTTGAACAAACAGCTGACTTGAAGCCTACCAGTATTGATTACAAAAATTGGTTCAAGGCTACACTAGTTGATCAGGCTTCACACCTGAAATCGTCTAAATGCGCAGAGCAGCATGCGTTGACAAAGCAGCATCTAAATGCACTTAGAAATATCAGCAGAAATGCAGACATCAAAATACTACGCGCTGATAAAGGAAAGAGCGCAGTTATAATGGACAAATCTGACTACGTACAAAAGATGGAAAACGTGTTAAATGACAATACAAAATTCACACGTCTAGACGATAAATCAGATGAAATAGACAAGGTGGAGCGCAAAGTAATAAATGAAATTAAGATTTTGACAGATGCCGGTTTTATTGATGAGGCCACTGCACAGAAGCTCAAGCCAGTTGGATCATCTACACCAATAATGTACGGATTACCAAAAACACACAAAAGAGGTTGTCCTATGAGGCCAATTTTATCAATGGTAAATTCTCCGTTTCATGCACTAGCTAAATGGCTAGTTCGTTTACTTGAACCATTACGTAAACTACTAGGTAATCATTCGGTTGCCGATTCGTTTGAGTTTGTAAACAAAATTCAAGATATAAATGTTAAAAACAAGATTATGGTATCTTTTGATGTTACGTCTTTGTTTACAAATGTTCCAATTGATGAAACCATTGACATTATAGTCAAAGCGGTAGAACACGATATATTACCATCGCCGGTGCCAGGTCAAACTCTACGCAAGCTTATCTTATTATGCACGAAAGACGTACGATTTCGTTTTAATGGAAACATCTACAAACAGACTGATGGTGTCGCAATGGGAAGCCCCTTATCTCCAGTGTTGGCTGAGATTTTTCTAGGGCACCTAGAAAATACATCATTAAAGAGTGACATAAGTAAATGTGCTCAATATATACGGTACGTGGATGATATATTTCTTGTACTTAAAAACAGGTCGCAATCACGAACATTGCTTCAAAGTTTCAACAAAGCACATAAGAATATCGGTTTCACGTCAGAGCACGAGAAAGATGACTGTCTGCCTTTCCTAGATGTACTATTAAAGAAAGAAACTAATGGTAAATTAAACAGAACAATTTACCATAAACCAACATGGTCTGCACAGTATTTGCATTACAGCAGTTTTGTGCCATTTCAATATAAATTATCAACAGTTCGTGGTTGCTTTTCAAGAATTGACAGGTTGGTTAGTCAAGATTCTAAAGAAAATGAATATAATAAAGCAATTAACGATTTAATGTCTAATGGCTATCCCAGACAATTAATTGAATCAATTATTAAAAGGGGAGTTAACCAGAAACAGACGTATTATGGGCCAGAAAAGAAAACCGTCTACCTAAACATCCCATTTAAGGGGGATGCAGTTTCCCGAATGGCACAAAAGAAATTTGAAGCAGCATTGACACGCACATTTAATGCAGCCAAACTACGAGTGTTATTTATGGTAACACACTTGCCTTTACCAGCAATCAAAGAGAAACAGCCGTTAATGTCGATATCAAATATTATTTACCAATATACATGCGCAAGTTGTCGATCAACTTACGTAGGCCGATCGACCAGACGGTTAATTACTCGAATGAGAGAACATTGCAACTTGAACGCCTGTTTTAAATCAAATGGTGAATACACGTCTGCTATTGCGCAACACATCATCGAAACATCGCACGTATGTTCTCCAGACGTAGCATTTAAAGTAATTACTAAATGCAAAAACAAAAGGGATCTAGCCACATACGAAGCCTTATGGATAAACAAATTGCAGCCGGATTTATGTAAGCAGAAGAAGCACGTACAAGCATTGAGCTTGAACTGGATGTGACGCACGCAATTTGATTGGTTTCTATTTTTCACACTCTCTTTGTTCACATATTTCTATCTTGTTTTGCTTTCCAATTTATATATAAATATATGTTCATGAGTAGATATTTGAGAAGACCATGAGAAAGAAAATTTTCTTATATCTGATAAAATTTCTTTTTGTTTTTGCACACAGGAAGGGCACAATGAATATATATATATATATATATATATATATATATATATATATATATATATATATATATATATATATATATATATTAGTTCAGTATTCAACTGTTATATATTGAATTGAATGATGTCATGTACCGACTCAGAAAACATAGTGTTAGTAAAATGTACCTTTTCGGTACAATAATATTGGCATCGGTTACTAACACAATAGCCATAGTGTTATAATCCTTTACAGACTTCGTATATATTATATAGTGTGAGTTATCGCTGAAGTCGCATCGTCGTAGACCATATGATGTTAGCTTCACTATTACAGGTTTACATATTCGTTTAGGAGATTGTACCGTCCTATTATCCCACATTCTTCACCCAAATATATAGTGGTTAAAGTGCATGATACCGGCTCCTAGTGATGAGTCGCCAGTAAGTACGAAACGAATGTGCATGAGATTATACTTTCCGTTCATGCTGCCTTTGGCTTATTCTTCTTGTCACAACTGAACCAATTTGTTACCAGGTTCGCAACATATAATACATACTTGCAGACATCTATAGTGTTGCTACCCTTTAAAGACGCGGTATATTTTATCTATAGTTTGTCGGCTTCGAAGTCGCATTATCAAAGACCATATAACGTTAACTCTTTTACTACTGATATTCACATTCGTATAGATCTTACCGTCCATTTATTTCACATGACTCAGTCATATATATATATATATATATATATATATATATATATATATATATATATATATATATATATATATATATATATGTAAATATATATATATATGTAAATATATATGATATATATATATATATATATAGGGATTATCTGGCATAATACCGGCTCCTACTTATTTGTCGCCAGTAAGCACGAAAGTGAACGTGAGATTATAACGTTCGTTCATGCTTACTTTAGTTTATCATTCGAGTGCTATTTGATGTGTTACTAGGTGCGCTTTACATAATACACAATTGCATATTTATTTGCAAGTGTATCTAGCTGGACTATTTCTTAAATGTCTGGAACATGAGAAATTTGGTAATTAAGGCTAGTACTTCCTCTCTACAAAAGAAAATGATTTTAATTAAGCAAATTATAATTACGGGCTTACTTATATCGCATGACTAAAAAGTAAACAGTTGCTTCTTTTTGAGAAACTGCAGACATTTTTACAAATCAATGCATTACGACCTGTCTATCTTAGGTAGAGTGTATTAGCAAACAAAATTTATTTTAAGAATTCAAGTGCGAATAATTTCCCAATAGATAAACGAACGTTAAATAACTTGGATGCACATTGCATAATTTTAAATCTTCGAAATTACATTCTTTGTAATGGCGAATCTCACCAGCACGATACAAGAAAAATGCATAAAATTTTCGGACTCGGATTGGTAAAGATATTCAAAAATTTTATTCACTGAAAAACGGAAAAATGATATCCGTAAATCTAAATTCAGAAAGTATACACTAGAGCTTTTTTTAAAACATCGTTAGGATAGCTGTTCATGCGATTCCGAAAATAAAATATGGAGATTCGATAATGACTACACAGCTTCTGAAGCATTCACTTATTACATAATTGGAATTAATCTATTCAGTAATAGCCACAGGTGTTAAAATGAATTATTGATCTGATTTCACAGACATTAAATATTTATATTTCAGAGAACTAACGTCACATTAGTAAAATGGCTTTGCGCATGTCAAAGTTCGAACAGAGTTACCTCTGACTACTATTAACGATGACGAACATTGTACATCTACGTGAATGAAATCTATCACCCGAGGTACTTGTTACTTTGCGACGCAACAACGCAATATCTCTACCACGGAGGCACCCTGATGTGACTGATCTGTGACAAAATAAGTCAACAGAATTTAATATAGGACGGATTAATTCTGCTAATAAAAACATGTTCTTGAATCCACAGTCGGACTGACCTAAATCTGGAATATGGGTATATCTCAATCTTCATTGATCTGCGGTATTTGCAAAAGCAACATTTAACATTAACTAGAAAGGTAGATTTTCACGATAAGTAGATAAAAATACGTAAATTAGATTTTTGTTCAAGCATCTAAATCCGCATATGCCTTACAGTAGTATAAACTTTATAGAATAAATTTCCGTAACGATTCATAAAAGCACCTAACGCAGACATAACTTTAATAAATTTTTACTGAAATTATAAACAGCTCAGGCTTTCTTCTCACGCTTATCAGTCTGGAAAATATTAAGCAATATTATTGTCAGACGTAAAATTTATTAAGAACCACAACATAGATTTTATAAAGCATTCCTTGCTATTCTATACGTTGTCACAGAAAGACACGCGTTTTTTTAATTGTTTGAAACCGAAAATATTGAATTTTTTAAAAGTATTCTTGAGCTGGACCATCAATCTTATTCCAGCTGTCCAGAAAATTTTTATATGGCTCGATTTTCGATTCGGTACATTCTACCGTCCTATTTACCCACATTCCTCACCCAAATATATAGTTGTTAAAGGGCTTAATTCCGGCTTATACTGATGAGTCGCCAGTAAGCACGAAACCAATACGCACAAGATTATACTTTGCGTTCATGCTGTCTTTGGTTTATCTTTCTGGTAATATTTGAACTAATTTGTTTAATAGGTGCGCAACACCCAATACACAATTGATATTAGATTGACAGATTACCACTGGGACATAATTTCATTTATTGAGCTACAGGGTATGCTCACAATTCCAAGCCGCAAAGTTTAAAATTGTTACTCATTGCAGAAACCAATGAATTTAAATTGGCATCGTATTCTACCCAAATACTCTGGAACAAAATAATAAAACACCGATGTTAAAAGATGCATAGAATTAGAGCAGCTGACTCACAATAAATATATCAGCATTTGTACTTTGCGATCAAACATCAGTAAAAGCAATATATTGTTGTTCATATCAAAACAACAAATACAACACTTTAATAAAGTAATGGTTAATTAAGACATGCATTCATTATCACATCAGAGATGATTTTTTTTATTGGCGATAATGAACGTCTTCGCAGAGAAGCTTTTCAGTAGACCTGTATATTCACTTCTACGCTATCAGTCTTTATTAATAAACATTAAACGCAATCCTCTCTCTCCATCGTTCCGCCACCTTATCAATACAAGTATGCTCAGAAAAAATATTTGCGCAACTATTTTTTTAAAATTGTGAATGCACATAATGAATTCTGTTTTATATAGCGACTAACATCGTAATTGAATAAATAACTACTTTGGATTAATTTGGAGGAAAAGAAAATGAATAGACCTTTGTGTAAACTAATGCAAATAATTCCCATTTTTATTTAATTTGAATCTTCTGGGATAGGAACCTTTTTGGTATACAATCCATGTTATCCTAGTTTTGAATGCGGTACTGATCTGAAATGAAAAAGTAAGACTAAATTACTCTGTAGCAGCAAGCAATACCAAAACAAGACGCAAGGAAGTTAATAAAGTCTAAATCGTGAATTTGGCGTATTTTATTGGGACAGAAACAATGACACCAATACAAAACAGCAAATAATAGCTTCACAAGTTACAAATTTCACTTTTTCCGTGGTTAACCCATGGTATTTACATGTAACTGACCTATAGACAGAGTACTTTCCGGCCAAATGACCGGCTGGACCTCACTGGTCATATCAGCGATTGTAGTTTGAACCTCACCTATGTTAGCAGAGTAAAACTTCATTATCAATGCACGATTAAATGAGAGCAAGATTTCCGGACACTGGAGAACGCTGGCAACATGCCTCAAATTTATAACCCACAAGCACCACAGTGTTCGTCGGTTTTGAGTTGCAAACCGTTTACGAGGAAACAACTTGAACATAAACCGCCCAGTCACACTATGATTGGGTAAGTTATAGGTCGTTTCCATAGGAGAAAAATATAATCTATGAGTTATGCGGCAGCATGTAAGAAAATTTTATTTAAGTAATGCCCGAAATTAAAATAAAATCACTCGTTACCATGTGTAACGTATTTCTCTGCATTATAATATTTCGCTCCTTCTCAACAATTTCCTGATAATGTTTAACGTTTACATGCTACCAAAAGTATTATAAATCATAGATAAACAAAAAGAGCGTACAAATAGCAACCAAATTCATGAGTCTAAGAAATTATACATTTTGTTGATATGAACTCCGCTGTTCTTTATACAATAAAATTCTTTTTTAGCCGTATCACCATGAAATCTGTATTGCTTCGATTTACTAAATGTACAATAATTTTAATTCGTGAAGAAATAAGAAGAGCACGATCTTTAACGTTATAAAATGCCCGAAGTACAAAACTATTCAAAAGTTTGCTAACTTTGGAATATGCACATTATTAGTTATTGTAGACATCTGATGTACGTTACCGATACTTTTTCCTTACTATCCCTTCCTTTCTCTCTTTATGTAGTCTTAACCTAAGCGTCACTCTCGTTTTCATTCTCTTTCTATCGAGATAATTTGCTCTTTTTTGTTTATCCTTCGGGTCAAATTTGAAATAATTGTTACTAGGTGCATAAAAAACAATTGCATATATATTAGTTCTCCTCCACAAACAGTACCTGACAATCAAGTTTGTTGGTTTTTTCAGTTTTGAATCTTAACTTTAGTTAACGTGACATCGAACAGAGGTTATACCACACATGTTCGATACTTTCTCCCTCCCACTCCCATTAACATTCTGCAAATTAGATGAGATTATGTATAGAGATAGCTGTAATTTTACTGAGGTGGGAGTTGGTCTACCATTTGTAGTATATATATATATATATATATATATATATATATATATATATATATATATATAATATACATATATATATATATATGGTTTTCGAGTGGATGTATTCATGCTCCCCATGCATGTGCATATATAAAGTCTAGTTACTGAGATCAATTCTTTCTTTAAAACTATTAGTGAGTCAAAAGATTAGAAAAAAATATATAGAACTGTTTCGGAACGAGGTAACCACATTTGCTTAATTATGTTATTGTGATCATTGTACTGTGTATGTTTGATTAAAAGCCTGATGAGAATTCCGAAAATGAGGAAACGAAATATAGTCAATCACGAAGACCAGACCATACCCCATTTCAGGTGTTAGTATGAATGATGTTGAAGCCTTCCGGGGTCTAATCAGTACCAAGCTACAACGACGAGTAACTTGATACGTACTTTGAAATGAGAATTAATCGAATCTTCTCGAAATTGATAGTGCAAACCGACAACCCACGATTGAAAATCGTGACATGCTTCACTATGACGCCCGCACTGTGCAATCCTTCAAAAATATAGTTACAAAAATATTTCCAACGTAACAAAAGCAAAATGTCTACACCGCTGGACGGTTAAATCCCCATTTTGGATCTAAAGAACGGCTTAAATGAGTATACAAATATAGTTCCTTTTTGTAAAAGAAAATAAAGCAAATGTACACGAGTTGAGTTTCACTTTAAATTATAACGACGGTTGATAAAATGACGATTTTTTTGCACAAGTCTATACATCTTGTTCGATATGCTTCTTTTTTTTCTTTTTAACAACTGCTTCCTCGCCCGCGTCTTCAACATTCACCGAGTCATTTTCCGGCTGTTCAGTCATTGAATGTGAACGCTTCTTCTTCTTTTTCTTCGTTAGAGTTGCTAATTCACCGGCAGCAGCCTCCTCCGCTTGCTGATCAACTGAAGCACAATTCTCAGACAACGAACGCGAACGTTGTTTACCACATCCATTAATCTGCACATCAGTCTCACAGTCGTCATTGTGGTTGATTTCATCTAGCTTATTCTTTTTCTTTTTCTTTGCACAAACCTTATCAACCGAATCGTCCATATTTTCTGTAAATCTCACATGTTCATCTGCTTCGCTTACATCAAACTTTATGCCAACTTCACCTTCCTCGCTGAGTTTTTTCTTATCCTTCTTCTTTTTATCTTTCTTCAACGTATCATCTACTAAATGCTCTCCAACGTCGTTACCATTAACGTCATCCTCTTTTTTAACGGAAGGCTTTAAATCTTCATTAAATTCACTCATAGAATTTTGTTGTTCATCTAGCTGACGCTTTTTCTTTTTCTTTTTAGTGATCAGTTCGCCATTAAGAATGTCAGAAGTGGATTCAACTTTAAGCCCGTTTTGCTCTTCGTCAATTGCCTCACGCTTTAAATTCGCCATATGAATTGTATTGATTGCTTTCTTTTTCATCTTTCTTATAACTCTCTGTGCCTATAAATAAAGAATATAAAATTCTTAACAATGTGAATGATATTTTTCAAATTATCTTAACGTTTTACACATTCTACATAAAAATGAACTTAAAATATATTTAATATGATAACATTAAAGAACGAAAATCTATTCTCCACTCAGAGTGCTCTAGAAGCCGCTTGTTCTCATGTGATCCTACAAAGAACAGAAAGAAATTGGCAATGGTACCAAGACCATTGTTCAGCAAATCATAATACTTTGTCGTCGATCGATGCACATGTTCTAACTAGGCACTTATTCCTACTCGTCCTTGAGTTTCTCAAATATTAGCTTAGCTTATAAAATACATTAACAAAAAAATTGGGCATCATTTTCGCTGTTCATATAAGATAGCGATATTCTGACAATAACTGTATTCTCTGTAAAACAAATTGCCGAAATAATTAGCTAGACCCAGCTGGTCTTAATGCCGAAGGATTCAACGATTTCGGATTATGAAAGGCTTTAATGCGCTATAAATTTTTAACTACAATTAAAAATTCATTACAAGCCTATAGGTTATATATACACATACACACTATCCGTAGATTGAAAAATGAATTCTACTAAATAACCGATGCACTTAGTTGCTTAGCTGGACTGCCAGGACGTTAAACTGATATATTATATATATATATATATATATATATATATATATATATATATATATATATATATATATATATATATATAGCCATAACATTAGACACTGGACCATAACGTTGTTGTGATGATTTTTGTGGTTATAATTAATTAGGCGATACTTATGAGTCTAAAGCAGTATTAAAGTATCTCATGAAATGCAGATCAATTTAGAGAGAGTTTAAGCGTATATTACAATTCCTCCAGTAGAAAGGAGGAATATTGCTAATTTCTAATTAACAAATAATAAAGGACTTCATAGCGGTATGGTAGTATAGCGTCCGTATATTATGCTGATGTAGTGCTGTGTAGTATCAGAAGTAGTACAACAAGCAAATAACATGATACTCCGTGCTATAAAAAATGAATAATCGAAATTGTGCTTCAGTCTCGAAACTATGATAGCCATGGCAAGAGAGAAGGATACTCAAAATCCTGATTTCCAATCAAAATAATTAAGACCATCAGTAAAAATTTACTAACGAATAATACGCATAGAAGCACATTATATTTGCAATGACGTCACGGATTTAGTATAAAACATAATACAATGCCAAAGCATACAAATATAGCATTTAAATTAAAATATTAACAAGATTGAAATGATTTACAAAGGAATCGATGTAAACTTCTGTATTTTATAACACCATCCATTATTTTTTTTAAAACAATAAAGCATTCTAAAATGTATAACGATCATTATAAGTACGATTTGTAATAATTCATGCACAAAATGCATTAGTAAATGCATATGCACGTACATAGACGGAAGTCTAAGTATCCATTGCACCGGGATCATTTAGTACTTATCTAGTGAGTAAGCTTCAATACCAAAACAGGCAGGATTTGTATGCGCGCTTTTGAGACTGTGGCCCAATCATATAATATTTTGTTCCTTATTTCTAACTCTTCTGGCTGTTAGGATAAGCGTTCAACGCTATTAATACAGAAATTACGTCAGGAATTCTGGCAAGTGCAGGTGCCCAAGAAAATTAATCATTTAATTGTTTGGTCCACCTATCAAGACGACTTAATTAGTTGATTATAAGACAAAGCTAACAATCATTTATTGTATCGCTATCTTTCAATTTTCTCGGGCCTATTGAGCGTGTAAATTGAACAAATAGCATCTGTTACCTTATCCGTAAGCTTCTTCCATCCTTTCAGCATTTCTACTCCAAAAGGACTCAGGATCAACATTTATGTGCTAAAGTTTGCGTTTTGCCTCATCTTTCAAGAATCTGTACTATGAAAGACAATGATGCCTCACGTATTGGAACCTATATTATGCGTAGCGGATCTCACCTTCGTCAATAATACGTTCGAACCTTTACCGTCCAGGCCATTTAATTTTAATTTGATAAAATTCTTCTATTTTTGTTGGAAAGATGGATTTTCAAGTTCGTCTACGTAAATTTGAAGATCATTTTTATTTGTACATACGGAAAAATTTGGTGCAAATCTACAACGGATAAGTGTGTAGTCTGAGTCGACATAGGTGATACAAAACTAACGATTTCCAGGTGTAGCCACGCCATCTATAACTAGTTTATGCATAAACTACTTGTGTCAACAGTTGTCCAGTGCTGGACAACGTCATGTGGCGCAACGCCTCAAACCTCTGAAGTTTGTACTACTCTAGTATAATATATGCTTTGCGCAGCTATCAAACGGTCGTTGATCATTGAGCTTGACGTGTATCAGCCACTTAGATTAAATTCCACGTCACTTATGCGCTCAATATGACTATTCATTTCACGCAACCAAACCTATATTCGGAATGCTTGCTCTACCTAGTAAAGGATTTAGATCGCAGTAAAAAGTCCTTATTTTTGACTAGGCTGGATTCTATGGAGAGAAACATAAAATGCCACGTCAATTAGTTTCTAGCATTGATTTTAGTAGATGGAATTAAGCATGCCGCACAAGGTCGTTGTCCTGATTGAGAAACTACCCTGGTACCAAAGGCTCAAAGCCAATAACGCGCAGATAAGGAAGGTGTACTACGTTCTGCAATGATATTGTGTATTAGGTGTTGCGCACCTAGTAACAAATTAGTTTAAAAATGACGCGAAGGATAGACCAAAGAAGACAGGAACGGAAAGTATAATCTCGTGCACAATAGTTTTGAGTGAGGAATGTGCGAAAATAGGGCGATACAATCTCCTACACACAAGTGTAAACCTGCAGCAGTGAAGTTAACTTCATATAGTCTTCGTTAATGCGACTTCAAAACCAACTCACTATATATAATATATATACCAAGCCTGTTAAGGATAGCAACCCTATGGTTATTGTGTCAGTACCTGATACCAACACTATGGTTGCAGAGTTGGTACGTGGTACCAAGTGAATGGATACAAATATATGCTAAAGTTCACCAAAATTGATAATTAAACATTTCTGAACACTTGTTACTCAAGAAAATCCATACAAACTAGCCTTGATAAAAATCAATTATCAAATTTCACCATTACATAATTCAGTTAAATACTGTTTTTTGCGAACTATCATATATGCAAACGTGTATCTAGTAACAAAAATGACCAAAGGATAAACCAAAGACAGCATGAACGAAGAGCTTAATATCGTGCACATTCGCGTCGGGCTTACCAGCGACTCATCAGTAAGAGCCAGTATTACGCCCTATAATCCCTATATATTTGGGAGATATTTGATAACTGATATTGATCAAGGCCAGAGTGTATGGATTTGCTGGAGTAACAGGTGTTCAGAAATAGTTGTAATTCTCGACTTTGGTGAACGTTATCACAAATTGTAATCTATTGTGTTGATACTGACAAGGCTAATAACGATATCTTCTGCAATACTAGTTTGAGATACGAAATATACATAATTATTAAGTTTATTCGCAGTATGTTCTAGAGCGTCTAATAGTTCAATAAGTTTTAATGTTCGCACATTAAACAAGCTGACATGAAGACGTAACCTGGATTTAATAAATGGTTGTTTACTTTAATTATTTTTGATAATTTCCAATCTGGCATCTAATAAGATGTTTCTATATTGAGAAAAATATGCAAGGTGGAAATTAAGGTCAGCAGTGTCCTGACTTTACAAGGCATATAGGTTCATACCACTTTCGCCGGTAGGACTAAGTAAGACACACCAGCCTTTAATGGGCCACATTTATCAATTTAAACATTGGGTCCTATATAGGATAATTCATGGTTAGATAATGTGGAAATTAAAATGGTAGGCCAATTTTAGTTTTACTATAAATTGAAAATAACTAACGATAGCAACAGTTAGAATGGATTGGACAAGATGAAGCTTTATAAAATAATTTGAAGCTAGTGTGAGGCCTAATATAATTCGCTTGTTAACTGCATTACATAATAGTACTCATTGAAATTAAATTCCAAAAATCAACGACGAGGGTTATTTAATTAACTCACATAATTTCAAGAATACCGAACCACACGTTATTGATAACAACACTTACTACAATCAACGCGTAAGGTGTAATAATCCACTTCATTAATGTGATGAACACATTCTTCCATAATGCACAAATATTTTGATTTAGGGAAACTAGTAAATGAAAACAATAGCTAATAAATGATCACAGATATAAATACATCTCTATCAAAATTAATTATTACCAAAATGAACTAATCTAACATCTCACTAATATTTAATTCTTTCACAATTTACTGAACGAAGTCTTGAATAAGCAGAAGGATATTTCATTTCAGAATAAAATATCGAAATTGACAAAATTTGAATACAGACAAATAATTACCTCAATTACTGCTGCAGCCATCGCTTCAGCATTTGTAATAGGCTTAACTCCCGTCTCAAAATATGTTAGACGGTCTTCAACTTGTTGCCGCATGTGTTTACCAAAAACATCACATAGAACTTCGCTAAAACAATCAACACGACTGGCAATTGCGCATTTAGCAGCAAGAAATCTCGAGATCCGACCTTTATTTTCTCTTGCTGCTCGTCCGATAAATGGACTATGGTAAATCAAACCATATTTCGGTGTATTGCCACGTGTCTTTAGCGCTCTAAACAGAGCTTTCTCAGCCCCGAGTATCTGAATTGTGGAAGCAGGAAATTTGGCCAAATTTGTTAAGGAGCCAGCATGGGCAATAAGTCTGGCAGAAACTTGAGTACCAATCAACGTGCTTAAATTTGGCGCAACACCACCCAGTTTCTCTACAAGATACTCATGCGCTTTAGCACGACGATCTATGAGCCCTAAAATTCTACTAGTAAATGATGACAAATTGTCGGAATCAGCCTCTGTAATATCAAATCCAACTGAAGTTTTGGCGGAGTCAACAATCAATTTTGCTTTATCTGCATCAAGGACAATAGACTCTAATGCTTCTAGATTTTCTTCCACAGCTCCATCACGACTCTTTATAAGACCAATAACCTTGATAAACTGATGGCTGTCAGCAACAATCTTGTACAACTCTGGAAAATGGTAAGAAAACCATTCCTTAATACGCATTGTGAACGTGTTAATATCTTTATCCATTTGATCTAAGAGGTTAATTGTCTGTATAATCATGTTGTCTTGACGATGTACATTAAATTTAACTTTCGCTCGCGAATAACTGTGACCGAGACCAATCTGAGCCTTAGACTCAGCAAAATGAGAGAATCCGCTAATAAAACTCGGGAAATGAATCCGAAGGACTCGGTAGAACTCTTGTAAAATGGATTCTGACGACCATTTAATGTTATCGGGAAGACTAGTTTCTGGGGATTTTAATGCTTCTGCCAGTTTCCTCTCAGCAACACATACCAAAATATCATTTTCCTGGGGCAAATGTTCTACAAGGAAATTTTTCAAATCATCATGAACAACGCCTTCGGATATCGCGTTGCAATTTTCGAGAGCATTAGCCGCAGAGACGAATGGAGAAAATGAGTTGAGTTTAAAGATACTTGAAAATGCATCATAGTTTTCGCGAGCATCAGCAGACTTTTGGACTATTTCCTCAACACTTTTACACTTTCCTTTGATGAGTGCATAGCCAGAAGCATGCTCAAAGAGAATGAGAGTTTTCATCTAAAAAAGTGAAATATTAATTACAGGGAAGCAACCACGCTAGCATAAAGCAGACAGACCTGCTAATTTGAATAAAAATATATAATTCTATAGTGAATTTAGTAATTTTTCGTTGCGGAGGTATAATTACTTTCGCAAAGATCTTGCATAGAAGTAAATTTAAAAATAAAAACCTTTCATTGCAAGATAAAATTCACGCAAAATTTAACGTATTTATGATAAATCAGAGATAAATTAAAACCATATTATTAAAACCATACATCAATGAAAATATACAGATGTAATGTAGATCGGTCGATATTGTAAAGACACAAATTAATGGCCGACATATTGCGTAAATTAAATTAAATTTTATTTACGTTGCACCAATGAGAAAAAAGCAAAACTTGCCGTTTAACCAATAGTGTGCAAGTAGGCATGGCATGCTATTTAAGCACGGTAATTTACCATGCAAGTCAGTTGTGGCATTTGCATTCTACCTTGCTTCACGCGTGTGCGTTCTGTCGGCTGTCAATACCTACGCTGGTGATTTGATAGTTTCACCAACAATTGGCTACATCCGTGACTTATCTTGTTGTGGTATAATCAGCGAGACGAGCCAATTAATTGCAGAACCATAACGACGTTATCCACATCGTGATTACAGCTCAACCACGGGAGCGACAACTCAACCAGAGTCCATCCAAGGCTCCAGGACATCTTCACACTCTGATCAATTCAGGAGAACGCACGACCAGGCCCTCTTAAGGGACCCCTTATCAGTAACAAATCTCTATTCAGAGCACCTTAACCGAGTTTGTAACGTCGTACGGCATTTACTTGAAGCCGAGGCGTTTACAAAATTGGTGACCCCGGGAGGATATTGATTATTGTTCTGATTTTCTTGGTATAAATAAAATTGACTTCCTTTTTCATCTATTTGGGATAAAATCGATTAAAATTTGCGTTTTATCTACCGTGATCGTGGTCTTCTGGGAATTTAGTTGGGTATATATTCGTGGATTTGTGTTGAATTTTTTGGGGGATATAATAATAATAATATATTGTCATCAAAGGTCAACGGGGCCTCTGTTCAACTTTTCTACGTACAAAAAAGTACCGTACGTACTCGACAGGCTCAATTGCGGATTTTTGGAAGCAGTCACTGTGACGTGCTGCGCTCATTCAACTGTGGAAGCTTTTTGTGGGTAAGCGTTTCGTTAAAGTATATTTATATATTTTCATATTGCTTATAAATTTATGCTTTTAAGATCCCGTAAGATTGTTTAAATGTCAGGTCCAAATTTAGATATTGATGTTCCTGTTTGGGATGGAGATAGTGAGCTATTCTTTATGTGCGTAGACTCCGCTTTCTCCCCGTTTCCTGATTATGACAGTCATCAAAAACTGTCGAAGGTTTTTACTAAACTACCTTCTGAATTGCAGCGACGGATTTATCCTAAGCTTGAGGCCATTAGGAAGCTACCTTGTAACACGCGGCTTCGTGTTACAACCCAACGAAGGTCAATTTTTACAAACGCTGTGCACTTTAAGGTCAAATATTCTAACTCTGTTCTTAAACAATATTTCTCTTAGCTGTGATTTTAGGAACAATCTCTTTTAGTCTCAAGCAGTTTTAATCGATATTTCTTGAACTGCAATTTTATTTGTAATTAATAGTGTTTTATAAATAGACAGAACCGCGCGCGATCCGAGAGGATCACGCGGTGGAATATTGTGTTAGTGAATTTATCGGATTATTCGTTACTATGAAAATGATTGATTGTTTACTATAAAAAACATTTGTGAGCTGTTTGTCATTTAAATCTTTAAACGGTTTACACAAAACATTTTACTTTATGAACATAAATAATTTTACTAGGCTCATATTATCATGTATCTTTAATCGTTTGACTACTCATTACAATCCAGACATTTGTGTAAGAATAACCAATTGTATGTAAAACATTTTCTTTATAAACATAAATCATTTTACTATAGAATAGAATAGAATAGAATATCTTTATTTGGATTCAAACCACACATGTTCCATCAAATAATAAAATTAGAAAATGTACAATATAAAAAGATATCACATCACATATATATGTACAATTAGTTGTACTGTACAATTTATCAGCATCAGAAAGTTCAGCTGTAAAGAGTGATAGATTCTTCATCAAAATTAGAAAAATTTAACACATAATTCGAGTATAACAGTTTGTAAGAAAAAAGGTAACCATGACTAATAATTGATTGTATGCATTGTTGATTAACAAGATGATATAATGCATAACATTTCAGTTTTAATAATACACAATTTGAAGATAGATTCTCGAGAAATTATGTTGCTGAAACACAATTAATCCTGTCTTTTATTTAACCATGAGAAAGTATTATCATAATCAAAATTAAAAATATCAGCAGGATTGAACACTTTTTCTAGTTCGGTAGATAAAAATTTAAAAGACATTTTAGTTGGAGGCGTTTCTCTAAGCCCCTTTAGCAATTGATTGTAAATTTTGTAAATTTTTAAAAAAGAGAGTAGCTTGCTCGCAACATTCCCTACCAATGGTGGAGATATTGCAAATTGACCAGATCTAGTTCCAACTTCATGACTCTTTCTTATTGGATTCATATAGGCACCAGTCCACTGGTTCAAATGGAAAACTTTTATGCAATAGCACATCCTCCGAAACCATAAAGGATGCTGTGATACAAACTGTAATCTAGTGGCATATATAGTGCAGGAGATAGGACTTATTTGTTTCACAACTTTTCTTTGTACAGCTTCTATCTTATTAAACAAACCCTTTGTTAAAGGATTCCAAGTAGCAGCAGCATATTCTAATATCGGTCTAATCCATATTATAAACATTTTATATTTTATTTCACTCGATAAAATATTTCTATTTATTAGTGCCCATCTGTTCTTGGCACTGCCTACTATCCTTTCAATATGTCTCTCAGCAGAAGCCGTACAATGAATAGTTATACCTAAATCCTTAATTTCTTGCATAAGTTTAATCTCAAAAACATCATTAATCTCAGCATCATGAAAATAAACATAATTGAAATCAGTTCTGTTACCTATTTTTAAAGCTCTCGTCTTTTTACTGTTTATTCTCAGCCCTAGTGTTAACAAGTATCTACTTAAATCATACAAATCTAGTGTCACATTATTTTTGGAGAATTCAACATTTTTTGGATCAATTGGGAAGATTATTTTTAAATCATCAGCGAATTTGCAAACTCGACCGTTAAGGATCTTAGTTTCCAAATGTGCAAATACAATTTTAAATAAAATGGGCCCCAAGCTTGATCCCTGTGGAACTCCACTCGTTACTCGTACCGATTTTGATATCAAATCGTTTACTTGAATACTCATTCGTCGATTATATAGATAGTATTTAAGTAATCTAAAAATATTCGGATCAATATTCAACAAACTAATCGCATTCAAAATAGCATCAAATGATATAGAGTCAAAAGCTTTTGAGATATCCATAAATACAATTAATGCACCTAACTTTTTCTCATCTAATGTAATTACATGTTTCCACATAGAGAGAATATTAGTAGTTGTCGACCTGTCTTTTGTAAAGCCGTGTTGGCACATATCAAAATCAGCCGGCAACATACGTTCTAAATGATCTAGTATCAATCGTTCTATTATCTTCAAAAACGAAGGGATAATAGAGATTAATCTATAATCACTGGCGCACTGTGGCTTACTTACTTTTGGCAATGGTTTAGCTACTATCGTTAATATATCAATTGGTAATTTCCCATCCTTCAAAATTCTATTTATAAAATTGCAGAGCGCATTCATAAAATTTAAAGGTAATTGAAGTAGGTTATCAATCGATATACCAAGGTGATCTTTTTGTTTTTTTGATTTTATTTTTAACATTAATTCTATCAATGCATCACTGTCAATAACAAGTCCTAGATCCTGGTTTCCCGAAGGATCAGGTAGATCAATGAAATTGCTTTCGTTATGTGGATTACATAACAATTTGCCAAATACTTCATCCAATTCACAGAGAAATTCATACTCAGTTTTAACCACAGGTAATATAAGCTTTAATTTTTCCTTATATTTACTGTAGTCTGTGAGTAGTTTGTATCCTAGTCTAGGATTGCTTTTCAGTTTGGCCAAAATAATTCTCTCAGATCTTTGACGGATTATCAGCAGTGATGAATTAATTTCTTTATCAATCAATTCTAACCTCATTTTTTAATACTATTGATAAGACTACATTTCATTATATTATCTCGTTTGATTCTTAGCTTACATAACATCCTATTGAATCTCTTGGGTATAACATCCGTAAATGTAGACGCCCTAAACATATCAGATAATAACAATGAAACAGAAGAAACAAATTCGTCATTATTCATGATAAAAAACATTCATAATCAATAGATAAGCTTAATTCTCTAAAAAGATTCCAGTTGATTCTGGAACATTGCACGTGCGCACTTTCAAAATTAGGTTTCTGTGCTTTGCTACTCGAAAGGTTCCATTGTAAAATGATTTGTTTATGATCCAATTCTTTGAAGTAATTTACTACATCATAACTGTGTGAGTTCAACGCTTCAACTTCTAAATATACATGATCTAAGCATTCCGAACCTCTAGTTGGTTCCTTTATAATCTGCTTAAGATCATGGTTAGAAAAAAGATTGATTATTTCACAGTCATGCAGCCTATTAAAATCTCCCACCACAACAATATTACCATGGCAGTCCAAAATAGATTGAAAAGAATTGGTAAACATTTGATCATCATATATATTAGCATACGGCGGTCTGTAAACCGCAGTTAAAATCAGGTTATCAATCTGTATCGTTAAAAAATCAATGACAGTATAATATTCACTAGTATGTAACACTATCGCATTTAATATCGATTTACTATAAATAAGTACTCCTCCACCTCTTTTATCCAAGGATCTGTCTTTCCTAAATAGAGAATAATGAGGAATGTCAAATTCATAGTTTTCAATATCTTTGTTCAGCCAGGTTTCAGTTAAAATTATAAAGTCAAAATTGTTACTTATTATAAAATCATGCAGCAAAAAAGTTTTATTCTTAACACCTCTACAATTAGCATAAAATAAAAAGTATGTACAACTAAACTCATCTTTACAGTTTCCGATAGTTACTGGTTTAACTTTTTTGGTTTCCTTATAATTCGTTTGTTGGGTATTGTAGCTATAGTGCGTAGCTGTCTGCTGTCCACCACATTCATTAGTGCTACTCCGTTTTTTATGATTTTAGAATCTACTGATACTCCGTCATTTGTGATTTTAGAATCAACTGACACATCCTTTATAGTAACTTGTTTCGGATTACTTGATCCATTATCTAAATTCTTCTTCAACTTCTTCGCTGCTGACAATTTCCTTTGGAGAAAGGTCTTATCTCTGCAGATGAATATATTGTGGAAGTTATTACATTCTTCTTTCTTCTTATTGATATCTTCCACTTGTTTTTTTGTCGGCCTCTTTGATAGTTTTATCACAACCGGCCTTGGTCGTTCAGTTTTTTTTCCAACTCGGTAGCATTTCGTTATTTCTGCCTCAGTCGTATCTTTGATTAAATCATTTAACTTCTCAACATCATTCGGGTCAGCATTTTCATTAAGATTAAATAATATTAACTGCTTCTGTTTTCCAATCCTAGCAGAAACTTCATTGGATAATATATTTAATATTTCATCTCCTGAAGTGCAGTTTTTTGTTGATGTATCATCATCTACTGTTATTTCAGCTAGCTCAATCCATGGCACAACATCGAGCTTTAATTTATCCACATTCTCGTTTAACGCCACGGTCAAATCATCAATTTTTTCGCTTAAGTATTCATTTTCCTTTCCGCTAACTCTAAATTTTCTGCATGTTTACTGACATTCGACTCCAGCTCAGACATCTTATTTTTAACTGCGATGTTCTCCTCCTTTAGTTCCTTTATGGTATTTTGAAGGGCCGCAATAATTTTCTCAAATTCGGTATTCAACAAAGTCGGAGCCATTATAAACCGCGCGCGTTAATCAGTTAAGGTCAAAAAAATGTTCATATTGTCATATATTTTCAATCTTTTGACTATATTCATTCCGATCCAGACATTTGTTCTAAACATTTCACTTTATAGACATAAATCACTTTTATTTTTGCCGTCTATGAGACGGACAATCTAGTTAATTGTGAATGGTGTTTAGGATATAATTTTATGTTAAAATCTGTTTTTTATTGCCGACCAACACATGGTCAAATTGGACTATCTGTGAATTATATTTCTAATTGCAATATTGTGTAGAATATATGTATGACCAGATGTTTTTGCCTTCTCGCATCAACCATCCGAAAATGATCAGAGACTGATTAGACGCACGGGTAATAATAATAACCACCATTGATATGTAGTAGGGGTACAAAATCACGAACTAAATAGCAACTTCGCAAAGTACCCCTACAACCTAATCCCATTTTGGGCTTGCAAACGCTGTTCTCTTTAAGGTCAAATATTCTAACTCTGTCCTTAAACAATATTTCTCTTAGCTGTGATTTTGGGAACAATCTCTTTTAGTCTCAAGCAGTTTTAATCGATATTTCTTGAACTGCAATTTTATTTGTAATTAAGAGTGTTTTTAAAAAATAGACAGAACCGCGCGCGATCCGAGAGGATCACGCGGTGGACTATTGTGTCAGTGAATTTATCTCGCTTAAAGGAGTTTCCGTGTTTCGCACCTGGATTAATTGAAATTACCTGATCTGTGTTTAGACTAACGCAGCTTTCATTGTTCCAGTAATTTTCTTTTAGCAATATATTTCGGCCCATCATACCGTAGGCCTTCATCAGTTGCATCCTGAGATGCAGCTGATGAGCTCTGACTCAGGCCAGAAATATTATAAAAAAATACTAATTTAATAGCTACGATGAATCAAACACAAATCAAATAATTATCTCGCTTAATTGGATTATTCGTTACTATGAAAATGATTGATTGTTTACTATAGAAAGCCAGGAATTAAACATTTGTGAGTTGTTTGTAATTTAAATCTTTAAACCTTTTCCAATGTTCAATTTTAGTGATAACTTTCAATGTTAACTCCATTAACATCATCATGTATTCTTTGAGTATTTGTCATAAAAGTCTTTAAACGGATTACACAAAACAATTTTCTGTATAAACATAAATAATTTTACTAAGCTCATATTATTATGTATTTTCAATCGTTTGACTACTCATTACAATCCAGACATTTGTGTAATAATAACCACTTGTGTGTAAAACATTTTTCTTTATAAACATAAATCATTTTACTATGTTCATATTATCATGTATTTTTAATCGTTTGACTATTCTAATTACGATCCAGACATTTGTGTAAGAATAACTGCTTGTGTGCAAAACATGTTACTTTACAAACATAAATCATTTTAATTCTTGCCGTCTAGAAGACGGACAAATTAGTTTAACTGTGAATAGTGTTTAAGACCTATTTTTGCATAAAAATCTATTTTTACAGCTGACTAACATATATTCAATTTGGACTAACGGTGAATTATATTGCTATTTGCAACATTATATCTAATATATGTATGACCAGATGTTTTGCCTTTTCACATCAACCATCCGAAAAAGATCAGAGACTGATTAGGCGCACGGGTAGTAATAATAGACACCATTGATATGTAGAATGGGTAAAAAATCAAGAACAAGAAAGCAACCCCGCGATCGACCCCTACATCTATGCTTAGACCCACGGAAACTGAGCAGCCAATAAACAAATATGCGCAGTTAGATATGCCAAATCTGTACATGGAGATAGGTAAAACGTTGGTATGGTAACATGCGAGCTGGGTTGTACGAACATTGAAGCTGCATGACCTCCATCACGGCAGAGATGTGAGGTAGAATATAGGGTTTTGGAACCCAAAGTGAATCCATCATACTTTTCTTCACCCCCGCAAGATGATAGACTCTCTTCTTTAGAGAGAACAGTGGCGAACATGGCCAAAGTTCTAGAAGGTTTGGCCATTACCAAATCTGAGCTAAATCAAGTGAATGCTCGACCAAAATTCGTTTCCAAGTCAAATTATAATGGTAGGCGGCGATCGAGATCTCCGCAATCCTTTAATAAATATGCCCCAAAGAACTGGTGTTATAACCACCAGAAGTTTTTTATGCTTGCCAAGTTTGTCTTTGTCGTTCCGAAGAATTTCCGAATGAGTGTCAATTTCCACAGCTGACGGAGAGGACAACAGACCGCAGGCACAAGGGTGCATCAGTATTGGGAAACGTCTGGCGCAGGATGTAGAAGACCGTACTTTCTGCACATCAACGGTATTAACGGCGCTACAGGGAAGAAGCCAACTACAATCCGACATCCCTGTCGACTCTTTTCGTCCACGCCGAATTTTTCACATGGAGAACCAAACGGACAACGCCGGTCGCAATCACCAGCCTACTTGTTTGCATGACCCGGCCAAACAGTCCAACGAACTTCTGCATCTTCTTGATTTCAAAACTGACGAAGAGTTCATCGTAGATACAGGTGCGGCAGTCTCAGTTCTCAAAGGTGATTCAATGGCCGAGATGTCGCTGGGCGTTCTTCTCGCAACAGCTACAGGCGAGCCCATACCAACTTATGGCTGCCAATACCGCACACTCAACATAGGTCTACGACGTGAATTTTCCCACAACTTCATCATTGCCAAGGTCTCACATAATATAATAGGCCTTGATTTCCTTCTAAAATTTCGGCTCATTGTTGATCTTGTCAATCAAAAGATCATCGACCCCTCCACCGGACTTGAACAAAGCTTTTGGACACTTGCCTCCGAGCGTTTGGAGTTACAGGTCATTTAGCCAACCCCAGTGCATCATTCAGCAGAGATATCAGCAGCTCTTCGAAAATACAAATCGCTTTTCGATCTTAACAAATCAGAGCTACGAGTCTCCAACACGATGCATCATATCGTCACAGAAGGACAACCTATTGCACTCAAGAAGCGACCACTGGCTCCTGCTAAACTTAAAGCTGCCCAAGAAGAATTCTCAAGGCTTTTGGAAGAGGGAATCATCAGACCATCGAAAAGTTAATGGGCGTCACCACTGCACTTAGTCTCAAAATCAAACGGATCGTACAGAGCCTGTGGAGACTACCGTAAGTTAAATTCAGTGACAAAATCTGATGCATATCCTATTCCAAATATTAACACTTTACTTGAAAAACTCAACGGCAGCAATTTCTTCTCAGTGATTGACCTCAGACAAGCGTACCATCACATCCCGGTAGCACCAGAGGATATCGAGAAAACTGCAGTCATCAGCCCATTTGGCCTTTAGATTATCTTTACATGCCTTTTTGACTTAAGTGTGCTACTCAGACATTTCAATGATTCATAGACAACATACTTCGCGACGACTCTGCTTATTGTATGTCATATCTCGATGACATTATGGTATTCAGTCCAGATCTAGAATCTCATGCGAAACATCTACGAAATGTCCTCTCACGCTTATCAAACCACGGACTCAAGATCAACTGTGACAAGACGCAGATTGCAACTTGATCCGTGGACTTCTTAGGGCATCGTATCACGGCCCAAGGTATTCAACCATTGCCGTCAAAGACGAATTCAATCAAGAATATCAAGTCACCAAGGACTTTGAGCGATTTGCAGAAAATCCTGGGAGTACTAAACTATTATCGCAAGTTCCTTCCAGACCTTTCAAAACAACTTTATCCTTTGTGCAGGCACCTGCGGAACCGAAAATGACTTAGCAAGAATTCAATCATTGCTTGGTCATCCGAAGACGAGGAATTACTTCGACTTGCCATCAACTCGTTAGAAAATGCCACAATGCTAACGCATCCAGATTTTGAAAAGCCATTTCTACTCACGACAGATGCTTCTGAATTCGCTATTGGAGCCACCTTGGAACAAGAGATCGACGGAGTTCGGAAGCCTATCAGCTTCTACTCGCGTACTCTCTAACCAGTAGAAACGAGGTACGACACTTTCGGCCGAGAACTTCTCGCCATCCACGACGCAGTGCGCCATTTTATCAGCATCATTGGCAGTAGCAGATTTGTTGTTTTCACAGATCATGCACCGCTAGTTAGCGCACTTCGAAACGCAACTTCATCTATCGCCAAGTACCCTGCCAGAGTGGAAAGACAGCTTTCTCATCTAAGCGAATAGCAATTTGACGTCTTTCACGTCAAGGGCAAACAGAACTTCATTGCAGAATGCCCTGTCCAGGCCAGACGTCTCTCTACAACCACCTTCGCCGTCACCATTCACTGTCAACTCCGTGGCGCTCAGTGAACCTGCACTAACGCCAACTCTCCTGCGAACTGAACAACGCGGTGACATTCACATTCAAAGATCAACAGCCCGTCACCCAACCAAGTTCATATGCCGTCTGTGGGAAGGCTTACCAATTGTTTACTTCACGGGTACGCAGCCCAACAAGCCAGTTCTGCCGACCAGCCTTCAGAGAAAAGTTTTCGATTCAATTCACTCAATTTCTCACCCAGGAAGCCAAGCGACTGTCCGACTTCTTACAGATCGTTTCTGGGGTCACAGACTTAGGCAGAATGTTAAACGATGGGTCTCCGAGTGTGCAATTTGTCAGAAAAACAAGATCACACGACACACTCGTTCTAAGTTGCAACATTTTCGATCTACTTTTCGCCTAGCCATCGTCCACATCGACATAGTTCATCTGACAAAGGTTCAAGGTTTTAGCTACCTTCTAACTATGATCGATAGATTTACACGGTGGCCTGCGGCATTACCTCTTGGCACCATTTCTGCAGACGAAGTAACTAACGGTTTTATCTCTGCATGGATATCCAATTATGGAGTTCCCAATGAGGTCATCACGGACAGAGGCACTTGCTTCTCATCTGATCGTTTCAAAACAACCTTGCGGTACATGGGATGCATCTTACGCCAGACGACTGCCTACCATCCCCAAACTAATGGCATGGTAGAGAGAATTCATAGGGAACTCGAAGCAGCTTTAGCATCCTCGTCCATTAATGGCAACTGGGTCGATGCACTACCTTTAGTTCTGCTTGCCGTGCGTTCCCGTACTCGTGAATCCATTAAAACATCTGCGTCACAACTCTTGTATGGCATGGATCTACGCCTGCCTAGTCAGCTCCCACGTCTTCTTCCGGCACAAGATGACCCACAAGTCGAAGCTAACCGCCTTCGACTTCATTTCGGTAACATGCCCGAACAGCAGCCGAGACATACGCCTCGTTCAGTCTTCGTTCACCTACAGCTCCACAGCTGCAAGAGAGTACTCGTTCGCAACAATAATGTTGTTGCACCATTACAACCAAAGTATCGCGGTCTTTACCCGATTTTGCTCAGATAACCAAAATACTTCATTATTATGCAAGGCGCTACACCGACATCAGTAAGCATAGACAGATTGAAACCGTTTATCAAACCACCTGATCCTGAGAGAGTTCAACCTTCTACACACGTCTCAGGCTCCGTCTGCCCACAATCTCAATGTCCTGCTTTGTATAACGCGTAATTGATTTTTTTAAACATTAACATTAACTATCAAAATTTTTTTAACCTTACGTTATTTTTCGTATTTGTCTCACGTGACATAACCAGCTGTTCTTAGCTAACAATTGTGTAGCATTTTTTAACAGTTCTTTGGTATTATGCCATCTCTGAGGCAAGGTTCGTGTACATATTTTTATGCAGTTACCTTTGATTTTAATGTATATATTTTTACATTATGTATTTCTCACACATGACATTACACTGCCTATTTTGGTATGACCAGCTACTTAGAGCTAACGATTTCGTGTAGCAACACTAAGTAGTGATCAGCTTCATATCATGATACAGGCCATTTTCAATGCATATCTCAACTTTATCAATTGCACAAAGACCACTCTACAAATGTCATGACCACAAATTCAGAGGCGATTTACCTCGAAATCTTCACGCTGCGGCTCCCAAAACTTACACTGCTCTATTTTGCCTCACGTGGTATGACCGACCACTAGAGCTAACAATTTATGTAGCAATTCCTAGTGGTTACCTGGCATCATACCATTGTTGAAACAACCAACAAGCATATTTAAGCCCAGCATTTATGGTTCATCATATTTTTGCTTAACTTGGTTCGAACTCTGATATGCATTTCTTATCTAGCCTCGCAGAGAGGAATTTCTTTCCTTTTTTTTCAGAGAGGAAAGTGTTGTAACGACAAAAATTAATGGCCGACATATTGTGTAAATTAAATTCAATTTTATTTACGTTGCACCAATGAGAAAAAAGCGAAACTTGACGTTTAACCAATAGTGTGCAAGTAGGCATGGCATGCTATTTAAGCACGGCAATTTACCATGCAAGTCAGTTGTGGCATTTGCATTCTACCTTGCTTCACGTGTGTGCGTTCTGTCGGCTGTCAATACCTACGCTGGTGATTTGATAGTTTCAACAACAATTGGCTACATCCGTGACTCATCTTGTTGCGGTATAACCAGCGAGACGAGCCAATTCATTGCAGAACCTGAACGACGTTATCCACATCGTGATTACAACTCAACCACGGGAGCGACAACAACCAGAGTCCACCCAAGGCTCTAGGACATCTTCACACTCTGAATAATTCAGGAGAACGCACGACCAGGCCCTCTTAAGGGCCCCCATATCAGTAACAAATCTCTATTCAGAGCACCTTAACCGAGTTTGTAACGTCGTACGGCATTTACTTGAAGCCGGGGCGTTTACAATATGCCTAGTAGAATATGTAGAGCAACTGCTACAAATTAGTAATTTGTATTTCACAACATAAAATAACGCTGTAAAAGCGAAATAAACCCATATAAAATTTAAGACTCTGAATAGAACCGTTCACATAATGTAGAGGGCCTTTGGAATTTTTCCTTGTCGACTTGGCTAAAATTAATAGGCCAGGAATCATGATCATGCTTCGTTCACGAACTAAATGTCGAGTTAGCAACCCCAAAATTCCGGCTAAATCTGGTATGAAACGACGATAGTAGCTAATCATTCCAAAAAATCGGCGCAATTGGCGAAAAGCTCCGGGTTCTGGCACATCCTTGATTGTTTGTACTTTATCTTCCAAGGGGTTGATTCCATCCTTCGGAATGGTGTGTCCAAGAAATGTTACGGTAGAGCAACCAATCCTGCTCTTTTCTGGTTTCACTACCAATCCAAAATGTTCCAGCTTAGACAAGACGACGTCCAAGTGCTCCTGGTGTTCCTCCCGAGATTGACTATATATAATGATGTCATCTATGTCATCTTGAAGAACTTCCTCCGTCAGACGCTGGAATGTCTGACTTGCATTCTTCAAACCAAAAGGCATACATAAGAATTCATCCAAACCTCCTCCAGGGAATCGCACTGCTGTGAGCGGTATAGATTCTGCCTCCATAAGTACTTGATAGTACGCCTTCTTCAGATCTAACGTTGTATATACCTCATACCCCATTATATCACTGAGTAAAGTACTCTGGTTTGGTAGAGGATACGATCACCATTTGCTACCGAATTCAATAGACGACGGTTACCACAAACCCTCCATTGACTTGGTTCAGGTTTGGTAGCAACCACTATTGGAGATGCAAAGTTGGAATTTGAACGCGTACAAATTCTTTCTTCTCCCAACCGCGTAAATTCTTTAATAGCAACCTGCTGCTTATGTTGTGCTAACGGTTGAGCCTTCGGTGAATAGGGTAGTGGTTCCAACAACTCGATTTGGTGTTCCATGCCTGTCTTTAAACTTTTGCACTTGTCATTGAATGGTAGAAACACGGTCAGGTGTTTCTCGATGACATCCATCAAGTCATCGGCGACGAGTCTGGGTAATTTTAGTGACCTAGCTACTGAGGTCCCAGTCTCAGCATAAGTCACTATCCCAGTGCCTTGTCCAGTGGTCCTAGATTTGGGATCTAAAGCGAGATTAAAATGGATCAGAAATCCATACCAATGATGTTATCCTTTATATCAGCGACCAGAAAATTCCACGTAAATGGAGATTTTTGCCACAATGTCACTGACAATTCTTAAACCCCCTTAACCTCAATTGGACTTCCCTCAGCAGTCCATAGTTGGTAATCGAATGTGGGGCTACCAATTTCCACCACATCGGATCGAACTATGCTCACCTCTGCACCCGTGTCTATTAAGAAGTTTAACCCAGTAAGTTAATCTGTCTTAACGAACTTATTGTTGCTATAACCAGCAACCTCTAAGATTACCTTCCAGTCGAAATCTCACAGATTTACGGACTGTATTACCGCGCGTTTCTTCCATCGAAGTTTCCGAACTTGACTTCGATGATTTCAGTATGCCTCGAACATGTATACCTTGGAGCCTTGCATGCACAACCGCCCTACGGCTCCTATTGGGGGGGCTCTACTAGTTTTCCGGCAGCTTAGACCAGGCTACAGGAAGACTACTTCCTTTTCATCGGGGACCACCCAACTTTGGAAATGTGCATACCCCTCCTGAAACTTTCCAAAATAGGAGTATTTATGATGCGAAATGCACCACTCGCGTGGTCCTTGTACACCATCAGGCGATTCGCCTCTCCGATGCTTGGAATTTTAACTTTGACTCCGAGAATTCACCCTTCATCTGTTGGGACTTCCCTTATTGTTTTTTATCCAACCCAAATCTCTGCGGAGGGTACTTAATTCATTCTCTACGGACAGGAGTCTCTCTAAGAGATGTCTGAGTTGCTGCTCTAGGCGTACATCTGCTGTTACTGTATACACCTTGGGTTCCTTCTGACGATACACTTTGTCCAACCCTTTGAGCTTCTTTGGCCACTCTAGTTCCATTGAATCAAAGACATCCAAGATGGCTCTTAGTCTAGCAGACAATTCTGTTACAAATAGACTGATTATAACTTCCTCAGATATATCAATCCCGATGGATTTTGAAATAAGTCTGTCATAAAATTCAGATGGGAGTTGATTTCCCACCTTTTCCTTATGTAACAAGTCAGTTATACGTTCAATCCTCTCGTGTTGATATCGTCCATGAAGTTCTTCGACTAGAAGCTCAAATGCATTTGCCGGTTCGTTCCCGGAAACAAATTTCCTGAGTCTATATAAATTATTTTTTTAAAAGCTCAGGTAAAGACTACCAGGCCGAGGCAAACCTTTCTATAGGGTTGGTCATCCTTTTTAGTTTAAAATAAAATTTCGCTACTTCGACCCATTCAGAATGGTTGTCTGGTCTGTAAATATCAAGCTTAACATTGCTATTCAAAGAATTGCGGCAAAAGCGATCACCAACATCACATCTTTCCGCATAGAGTATCCTGGCGTGGTCGCCATTTTTTGTAGAGGCCCTTTGGTCACTACCATAAGAAAGCCTCTGGGATGCCAGGCCCGGATAATCCATATATGCGGTATGATCATCTAGTTTGGAACACTTAAGTTTCTCTGAATTATCTTTTAAACTGTATTTCTTAAGTCCACTTGTGAGCTGCCCTGTATCCTCAATATTTGATAAACCAGCCATAATATTATGATTAAATTTCTTGCAATTTATATATTATATTAATTAAGCTTACCGGGATGCGCTGATATCCACAGATGACAGAACGATACGGTGGTGACCTGAAGCAAATTTGAGATCCTTCTCACTGATGAATAATAAAAACAATAGATGAGTAGATTACAATAATTTATTAGCAAAGATATCGTAGATGGAACCACGCAGTGTTCCGCTTGTGCAATTCAGCAACTCAGATAAAACTCTCTTATAACCTTCGACAAGACATGTCAAAAACATTGACAATATGAACAAAAGAACTTCCAAAAAACTTACAATATTTTTAAAAAATCTTGTTTTACGAAACCAGCGATAACATTAAAATTTCAAAAAATAAAATTTGATTTATTTTTATATGAGGAGTTAATTGATGTCCAATAATTAAATTAACCTCCACAATAATCTGTATAATATAGAGGCTGTTTTGTATAATTCTATGTGGTAACTGATGGCCAAAATAAATCAAAAACGCTATTATATAAATGCGTTAAGAACCAAGGATAACAAATAATAATAAAGTAGACTTGGTTCCGACTCTGCAGCCACACACATATATATAGCCAATACAATTGAAGAATAATTGATTGCGCGGGTGGTGGTAACAATTTAAAAAAGATCACGTTTGCAAGCTTGGGGTAAATACCAATCCCATTGTATTTAATCAGTCCTCGAACAACATAACAAAATTACCGCCTGTCGCAACGCACTGACGACTTCCGACCTTTCATGATCATCATCAGAGTAAGACGGCAAACTGACTAGCGAGGATTAAACCGCATTGAATATATATGGAAAGCAAAATTAAACATGCGGCTCTCACCTCAATTTGTCGCGCATAAATTGAACTTCACTAGAAATGTCGGCTGCGCAATTTCTATGCATTCACAAATATTAGCTCTTTACCTTTCATACACACACACACACCACATATATATATATATATATATATATATATATATATATATATATATATACAATTAAACAATAATTGATTGCTTGTGTGGTGGTAACAATTTAAAATTGTATTGTATTTATATATATATATATATATATTTATTTATATACCTATATATATATATATATATATATATATGTCGTGAAAGCTGCAAATAGTTAATTTTTGTGACTGCATAGAAATTTTGCAGATGACATTTCCAGTCAAGTTCAATGTATGCGAGACCACTAGAAGTGAGAACTACATATTAAATTTTGCTTTCCATATATATTCAATGGGGTTTGATCCTCGCTAGTCAGTTGAATGTCGTTTCAAGTAAATAATAATAATGATTATTATTATAGAACTCTATGAAAGTGCTGAAGGATGAGAACAGCATTATTTAAAATAAAATGTCTAAATTAGAAACTGACGTTGGTGTGTATGCAGCGACATTTGAGATAGCGAAAAATAGAAATGAAACTTTAAGCGCACAAATTGAAGAATTGACGGAAGCGCTACATGAGAAGATAGATAAATTAAAGATAGATGTTCAGTCGTGGGTACAGTTGGCTGATATAACAACAAAAGAAGATACGTCAATCAAAAATAGTACACCAGGCAAAGAAATTCTAAATATATTAGCGAATAAATTCTTGGCGCGGAATAGTAAACAAGACCAGCTAATTTTATTTAATCTTGATGAAAACGCCGATCGAAAGGACTTTGAGAAATTAAATGTTTTAATCAAGGCCACGACGGAAGCTGGTATAGATAAATATTATAGGGTGGAAAAACGGTCTGATCGTTCAAGATCTCTCGTAGAAAAATTATCATAAATGCCGACGAATATGCAGATTGTAGCTATCAATAAAAATAAAGGCGAGAACCATAATTTTCACAGCATATTTATTGGACGCGACAAAACATTTCTCTAACGGAAATTAGCAAATGCGCAAAAGCTAAAGAACAATCAGGAGCGGGAACTTTCTACTTCAGATCACGCTAATATTAGGAATTTATTAAGTTTTTCAAAGATTTAAAAAAACGATATATCGTTACTGAATGTTGTGGACAGCGGAGAGAGGGGAAGTATAGCCTCAAAACCCAGCAAAAGAACAATAAAGAAACCAAAAAAATTGTACCATTAAAAGCCGATAACTGATTAGATAAGTCCTATACTACATATACTTTATTATATGCTAAATTTACAAGTGTTACGAACAAAAACTTTTTGCTGTGTATTTTTGTAATAAGTAACGAATTTGATTTTATGATATTATAAGAAACTTTGCTCAACAAGGACATTGAAAACCACGAATTTGACACTCCTCACTTTTTTTTATTTAGAAAAAGACAGATCGCTGGATAAACGAGGTGGAGGAGTATTCATTTATAGTAATCTATTTTAAATGCGAAAGTGTAACATAGTAGTGAACATAAAACTGTCCTTGATTTTTTATCTATTCAAATCGATAATCTGATCTTAACCGCGGTTTAGAGATGGTCGTATGCTAGGATATATGATGAATAAATACTTACCAATTCTTTTCAATCTATTTTGGACTGCCATGGTGGTAGGCGATTTTAGTAAGTTGCATGACTGTGAAATAAATTTTCTTCTAATCATGATCTCAAGCAGATTATAAAGGAATCAACTAGGGGTTCAGAATGCTTAGATCATGTATATTTAGTATTTGAGTCGGCGAACTCACACAGTCATGATGTTATAAACTATTTTAAATAATTGGATCACAAATAAATTATTTTACAATGAAACAACTTGAGTAGCAAAACACAGAAACTTAATATTGAGAATGCACATGTTCAATGTTACAGAATCACCTGGAATCTTTTTAGAGAGTTAAGCATATTGATTGATTGTAACACGCGGCTCCGTGTTACAA
>JAQBSW010005932.1:0-52924 GCA_029291075.1 Eudiplozoon nipponicum
CTAACTTGCCGTAGGCCTTCATCAGTTAGGGCTGAAATATTTGTCAAAAGAAACTACTGGAACAATGAAAAGCTGTTGCTAAAACGCAGATCAGGTAAAGTTTTATAAATAATCAATGCTGGATTTTCAATTGCAGGATGCTTATTCTTTAAATTAAAGTTTAACATGCGTTTGCTCGTATATATAATGAAGTCACTTTTTTGTTTCTTTAAGTCAATATTTCAGATGATGAGTCCCCAATAAAATGTATACGGTGGTATATTGTCTTTTAAATGTTCACGAATTCATCGCTTCTTTGTCGTTGTTTATGCTTCACCTTTGCTTCAAAAAGCTGTTTTTGTTATTCGTCTTCTTGTAAAGTTACTATAGCACCATGTTTAGAAGCAGACGTGCCCATGTTGGAGCCCTGTTCGCGGCAAATTCTGGCCAGTACGTGATGAGTTCTCAAAAAGGACGAAACCGGTCTACTGGATGAATTGCCAATTTTACACTATCGAATTCTTAGTTTATACTGACATACGTATTTACATAATGGGACTGGTTTTTACTTGAAGATCGCAAACTTGATTAAAGTATTTGTTACCACCGCCCGCGCAAACAATGTTCGTTCAATTCTAATATAATTCTTTAGAGCGCCCCCAGATCTTGACATTTAAATTTTTCAGAACAAAGTTTGTTTTATTCTGTTGGACGATTTGCGTATCAAATGTTTCAATTGGCAATATGGGACAGCTCTGTGTTAGTGGATGCACAATCCAATCCATTTCTGCTTCCAATATATTTAAGTTTTATCCTGTCATCTCATTTTCTCATTGGCAATAAATCAAGGAAATAATGAACGTTAGACTCCAACGTTTGGTGTGAGATTTTTAGGAGATTTGTAAGTTTGAGGAATGATTGGTGATTCCTATCGATGAACTTACAAAGGAAATCGATGGTCTTATGAACCAGTTTGCAGGAACAAGATATTTTATATAGAAAGAATTCATATTTGATTATTGACATTGTACGATTTTAATTATATCTTCCAAATCAAATGTGTCGCATACACAACTGTTTGAAATTTCAATTTCTATTGGTTGCAGGATTGATTTTAGCTCTCCCGCCAGTTTGTGTTGTGTGGTGTTACTCATTGACATGATGGGCCGCAATGGCAGTAAGTAGCTCGTTCCTACTACTTTGCATAAGAAAGCAGGTACATATCAAAACTTGAGTTGCTTCTTCTCAACAGAACATCAATCAGCAGTAACATGAATTAATGCGGGAGGTTATTGAACAAAGATAAATTTGGTTAAGAGCCACCCAACCCGTCTTATACGCCACAGAACACGTAAAAGTTTATAAAAAACAGGAAATTGCATACGAACCTCTGCGTCGATCCCTTAATAGATGAGGTTCATAAACCTGAACCAAATGCACCCTCCATCAAATCCAAGCCTCGGCAAACCTAGAAACTTTCATAGTAAGTATGTATTAAGTGTTACGAGATTAGTAACAAATTAGTTCAGTTGTGACCAGAAGGATAAACCAAAGACAGCATGAGCGGAAAGTATAATCTCATGCACATTCGTTTCGTTCTTACTGGCGACTCATCAGTAGGAGCCGGTATTACGCCCTTCACCGAATATATATTTGGTAGAGGAATGTGGAAAATAGGTCGGTAAATCCTGCTATACGAATGTGTAAACCTGCAGCAGTGAAGCTAACCTCATACAAAGTTTTCGACAATGCGACTTCAAAGCCGTCCAATTTTCCCACATTCCTTACCGAAATATATGGTGGGTAAAATACGTAATGCCGTAACCCACTTATGAGTCCCAGTAAGAACAAAGGGAATTTGCACATGAGATTATACATTCCGTTCATGCTGTCTTTAGTTTATCCTTGTTAAATTTAAACTAATTTGTTACTAGGTGCGCAACACTTAATATTCAATTCCATAAATCCATTTTTGCTGTTGTTTCGCAATTCTTTGAGCCCATTTAGGTTTTCTTCACTTGTTTCTCACATTAAAATGTTCATATGCAGCAAGTTGTTAGCATTAAGAAGTGGATACAATTCCTTTTCTTGTGAATTTGCTGATGTAACTTTGTCATATCGTCTCTCCAATTCGACATTCGTTCTTAACTCTGACGACTGGTTCTTGCCATTTGGCCGTATATAAAATACTGTTCCAAGCGATAAGGATTCTTTCTGTTTTTCTAACTAGATCACAAGCGTATAGTTAAAAGTTTACGCGTCAGGGTTCGTTGAAAATGCGTTTAAGGTTTGCTCATATCTTATTTTCTATGCCGATAGCATTCATAACTAGGAGACTCACGGAATTGTTGAACACGAAAAGCTCGCTTGGATGACGATAACTGACACAAGGTTACGACGCTGGTGTCTTATTGTCTACAGTTTTAAGTAACAGGATCTGAGCTTCCATTACGTTCTTTGTTAATCGTCTTAACATATTCTTAGTTTAATTTGTCGAAGATGAATGGCATAGTTTGCGAAATCTTTGAGGAAATGGTTCATTTTCGGTGCACCACAAATTAACAAATGGGCTTTTTCAAACCTGTGTTGTACGTACCTGATTAATAATCAATTTATACCTCCGTACATGATTTAATTTTCAATTCAAATTCCAGATACTTAAAAATGTCTAAACTAAAGTTTATACTCGACGCCATTACCACGTCGAGAGATCAGTCAATAGGTTTTTCTTAAATGCAGATTTGGCGAGGCCTCAATCAAACACAGGGACTTTTCTTAAACTATTGCTATTGAGACCTGAAGACAGCGGTCTAAATGTGAAAATAGATAATGAGCAGATATGGACTGGACAGTACATCCATTAGCACAGTGCAGTCTGAATTTCTTATACTTAAAAATTCGTCCGCAAGATAATAAAATCTGTACGGAAAAATTTCATTGGCAATATGTGGCAGAGTTCGAAACAACTTCATTTGAAAACGGTTACCACAAAAGCCATGAAACCGTTTCTAACTAAAACAAAATTTATGACATTATACATTTTAAAGAGGACGCACGATCCGAAATATTGACTCAAAGAATTGAAATTCAAAGACTCATCTGTGGCCTAATGCACAACTAGTGTTGCTTTTGCGGCCAAACGCCAGCTAAATTTAAATTAAACGAATACGCGTCCTACAATCGAGCAGTTCAATATTGTTTATTTGTGCAAGTAAAATAGATGCTCAAGAAGCTATGTAGGCCGAATTGGCTGATTACTGAAGAAGCAAATTAATGAACACTTTAGATTACGCAAAGCTGCACTTGGGGGAAGTTTCCGCAATTGATGAACACAATTTTAACAAAATCACACTCCAAGTCAAATGGGGTTAAATTTGATCTTAAAAGCACAAAACGAAAAATAATTAACCGCAGCGGAGGCTGTTGCTTGCAGGATCCTTAATCCTCTGTTAAATAACTATAATTAGTTTGTATGTGATTTAAATATAAACTGGTTAATTTAAACGAATATTGGTTGCGCGGGCGATGATAAGAGCTACTTTTAATTACGTTTGCGATCTTGATATTAACAAATGTATGTACACAAATGTATGTAAATAAATGGCCAGGTGTTTATATCGAAATCAAAATCTTGTTCAAAAGTAAAATGGTTGAATGTTTTTACGAGTGTTTGTTATTGTATAATATGTGTGTTAATTCAAACTTTATCTTCCTTGTTTTCCCAATAATTTACTATATAAAGTACCAGAAATTACAGTCGATTTGAGTTCTAGCGAATCGAAAGTGGCGATTTATTTTCTTCGTTCCGCATAACTGATTTATAATAAATTTGTACCACCACACATGATTTGTCCCTCAGTTAAAACGGCAAATGCATATAAATTGCCCACCTCATATATATATATATATATATATATATATATATATATATATATATATATATATATATATATATATATGGACGCCACTCGGAGCAGTCTGTCAGCTACTTGATGAAACAGAAAAATGACAATTGGTTTCGTAATAAAATATATATAGGGCACAAAACTTTGATTATGCACATTTAATAACTTTTAAAGGCGTTTGAAATCAGAAACAGATTTTCACAGTGAGTGTCAATCGCACATATCTTTCGTTAACCTCAGTCAGCCCACCCAAGGTCACTTTAGTTACCGTCTATATGGGGTGAACAATAAAAAAATACAATGCCTTCGTAAAACATAACATAACTACGGCCAGTCGCAACGCACTGACGCGTTTCGACCTTCCACGATCATCATTAGAGTACGATTGGAAACTGACTATCGAGGATCAAACCGCATTGAATTTATATGGAAATCAAATTTAGATATGCGGCTCTCACCTCTAACAGTCTCGCATACATTGAACTCGATAGGAAGTGTCAGCCGCACAATTTCTATGCAGTCACGATCATTAACTGTTTGCAGATTTCGCCACATATACATATATAGGAAATACAATTTAACAATAATTGATTGCGCTGGTGGTGGTAAAAATGCTTTAAATCAAGTTTGCGAGCTTGAAGTAAACCCTAATCCCATTATTTTTAAATTGTGCAGCCGACATTTCCAGTCAAGTTCAATGTTTGCTAGACTGCTAGAAATGAGAGCCGCATATCTAAATTTGATTTCCATATATATTCAATGCGGTTTGATCCTCGATAGTCAGTTTGCTTTTGTACTCTGATGATGCTCATGGGAGGTCGAAACGCGTCAGTGCGTTGCAGCTGGCGGTAGTTTTGTTAAGTTGTTCGACGACTGGTCACAATGCAATGGGATTGGAGTTTACTTCAAGCTCGCAAACTTGATTTAAAGAATTATTAAACTTATCTGTAAAAATAAAAATAGTGTTTTTCGCACACAATAATAAAAATGTGCTAAAAACGGCGTACTACACTACACACACACACACACACATATATATATATATATATATATATATATATATATATATATAAATATATATAGTTTGTTTCTAAAAGAAGTTTACAATTTAGCAAAATAAGTCAATCAAATCAAACAGTTATGCCCTTATTGGGAACTTGTCAATTACTTGGTATAATTGATCGCGACGAAGGCTCGAACCCAGGTACATATCCTTCGGTGTTTTCACTCATCATCTGCGCCAAACAAGCCACACACTACACTGAATTTTCACTATAAATCAATTTCTGCTCTTGTTTAACCTTTTCTTCAGAAAGAGCCTACATTTCATCTTGATCTAAAAGAGCGTTATTTTAAGATTGAGTGGAGGAAAGTGAAGGAAAGGAGGCAGCATTGGAGAAAAGGTTGCTTGCAATGAAGCTTGTATTGCTGCTGTTGCCTTGCCCAAATGCTGACTTGGTCATAATGATGTTGTGTAGCGGTCAAGTTTGCCTCATTTCTGTGAGTTATCTTGATAAATATACTCATAGAAACTAGGTTCATTTGCCCCCTCTCTCTCTCTCGTAAATCTCACTAATTATTTGTGTCTAAATTATTATTTTTGTCGTTATTTACATATTTTTTTCGATTCGTATGGTTATGTGGTATTGAAACATTCGTCATTTTTGGTATTTGGTATGGCTGTACATGATGATAATGATGATGGTGGTGATGATGATGATGATGATGATTATGATGATGATGATGATTCATCTTTATCGACCTAAATTTCTTTTTAGCTCATTTTCATGACCAAAAATTAATGTTCCACCACAAAATTCACTATCATCGTACACCGGACCAAACCTCATCGTCTGTTTACAATGCTGCAAGGTCATTCATTTTCACCGTAGGCACAGTTCACCCCATAATTTCAAAACGCCTACACAACCCCCAGAAAAAAACCAAGACAAACAAGGAGCGACTATAATACAGAGAGTGAAAATCTAAAAACGTTGCTGGCTTATATAGTTTCGCTTTGTTAATATTGAGGACAATAATTCTCATGCAAGAGAATAGATTAATTAAATCAAGGTTGCGATCTTGACATTAACACCTGTTCCATTATGTATATACATTTGCCAGTATAAACTAAGCATTGTATAATGTAGAAAAGTAGGCCGGTTTCGTCTTTATTGGGAGCACATTAAGTAATGTCCAGTATAGATTAACAAAAAACACATAATTAATTGAAATATAAGACTATATTTTATAAATAACACAACAAAATTGCGTTCACACCACTCTCTTTCAGTAGACATAATTTATGTTGACCTCATAAACGAAGATGTAATTAAATAAAAGTAAACGCAGTGTATAGTCGTTGTCCAAAGTTACATTAGATGTGCCTAACAGTTAATATTGCCTATGGAGTGTGTGGCAAAATATGATGAACACAATTAATAATTAGCTGAAAAACATAACCACATATATTATGGACGATCCAAATCAATAAATACGCTAAATATATGCATATAGTCTAAGTTAAATATTTAGACTCAAAATTCGTAGATTTCTCAAAATAAAACAGAAAAGTTCATTAACCAGGCGGCAATCCAGACAGTTAGGCATATAAACTACTATGCTATAATTAAGCTAGGAAATCAATTCTTCAAAGTTGTACTACCATAATTAATTTAATAAATGTTGCAATCTTGATATAAACATCTGACCCATTAAGTAGATACATTTGTCAGTATAAACTAAGTATTTTATAGTGTTTTAAGGGCAATTCATCCAGTAGACTGGTTTCGTCCTTATTGGGAACCCATCGTGTAATGGACAGAATTTGCCGCGGACAGGGCACGAACTAGGACACGTCTGCTTCGGAATCTGGTGCTCTAGCCAGTGCACTACCATATTTCTCAATTTTGCATAGCAAAACAAGCACCATGCCGAATGTGGAAAGGAATGCGAATTTTTAGTTTTACGTCATAATAATTCTTATATGTATTTTATCAGAATATAAAAGTACAGAATAAAATCTGGAATGATAATCCGTTAAGTAGTCGTGACCGGTGCTCGAACTGGAACACGTCTGCTTGGAAATCTGTGACGCTATCCACTGCGCCATCCCTGCAGCAAACTACACGCAATTTAGCCTTTCCATCAGTTGGCGCCTATATGGTATATCCTTTGATCTTTAACTATAGAACTGACTTCATGTCATTTCAGGAAATTATGTTGAATTAAACATGGACAGGATGAGTGATCGATAAATTGGCGGATGAATTTGTTTTAGGTTTACCGCAGGGAAAACTAAATTTTTGAGCGCATAGCCAATTGCTCTATTCGTTAAATAAATGCATTACTAGTTGATTGATGTTTTATTGATTCAATGATTGATTGATTGTTTAATTTCATGTTCTTTAGATTATTTATTTAAATTAAGGTTATTGGCTTCATATAATATTTATTTGCTGTTTGATTGCTGGCTTGATTTATTAATTGATTTGTCATTTGCCTGAAAAAATGTTGTATTATTTGATTAATTAATTGAGCAATTGATTAATTGTTTGACTGATTTTTCAAATTATTTGTTGGAATTAATTACGTTAATTTGGAAGTTTGATAGAATATTACTAGATAGGTTGGCTAATTGACTGTATTTTTTAGTGTTTGATTGATTAATTGATTGCTTGATTGCTTGATTGAATGATTGATTTATTGACCGATTGCATGATTGGTTGAATTAGTGATTGCTTGGTTGATTAATTGATTGAGTGATTGATTGATTGATTGACTGATTGATTGACGGATTGTCTGATTGAATGATTGATAGATTGATTGAAATGTCGATTAAATATTATTTATTAATATTACATTTAACAGAATATTTTAAACTTAAAAAAAATTATTGATTATTTTGGCGTATTTTCACCGGGATGTTTTTATTACGCATTGTTTAAAAGAGAAACTGCTTTCGCTGAACACAAGAACATTTACTAGTTTAATTCTTGTCAGTTAAGAAGGAAATGGATATTCGTGATGCATTTAATCCAAAAATGAAATAAAATTTACTAGAAGCCAGTTTAAATTTACCTTTTGAATGGCATTTATAAATGCACACACATTTCGAGGTCAAAGAATTGTGCACTCCTAAAAATTGTCTAGAATATTTTTCCAGTCTGATGTTCTTTTCGTAAATTTATGCACACACATTCATACTTCTTAATGGACTTCAAAATGCATGCGATTAAAATGTACTGCAATAAAAAAGTTAAATACCAACTGTAAAGTGTCTAGGAGAGGAGACACAGGAGAGTGGGATTACAGGGTGAAAAGTAAGAAAATATTTAAATATGAAGTATGGTCGATTTAAAAAGCAGCTTAGATAAATCAACCACTTCAAGCATACCATATTGAATAACAAAAACATATTTTAACAACACAGACGTTTGCAATTTTAAAAATTGCAACGGTGCTCAATTTGAATGCCTATTCACCTAACAGAACATTATTCCAACATATTCCGACAATATTCCACTTGCCTCAATACTTATTTGGTGTTTGAAAGACAAACTTGTTTCTTACGGCATAAAACAATAAATGTTTGCGTGGGTGAAAATAAAATATACATGAATCAAGTTTGCGTGCTTGAGATAAACACAATTCCAATAATATATATGTTAGTAGTGAGGCTAACTTCTAATTAAGTTTTCGACAATGCGACAACGTAAGTATCATATATATATATATATATATATATATATATATATATATATATATATATCCACAGCAGAAATTTGCAGCACCAAGAAAGCTGTGTAAGTGCAGATATCATTACTATGGTACCAACAAAATTGATCTCAAGGTATGTTAAATTTTACCAAAGTTGAGAATTGCAGCTATTTATGAACACCTGCTACTCCAGCAAATCCATACACTTTGGACATGATCGATATCATTTATCAAATTTCGCGGTTATCATGACATTTAATTCAATATATAACAATTAGATACTGTTTGTTGCGGAGATATAACATATATGCATTTATGTATTATGTGTTGTGCGCCTAGTAACAAATTAGTTAAAATATGATAAGATGGATAAAACATAGAATACATAAAAAGAATGTATTACCTCGTGCACATTCGTTTCGTGCTGACTGGCGACTCATCAGTAGGAGCCGGTATTACGCCCTTTACCGCTATATATTTTGGTGAGGTATGTGATAAAATGGGAGGGTACAATCTCCTATATGAATGTGTGAACCTGAAAAAATTGCCATAGTGTTGTTACCCTTTACACGGTTGGTATATGCATATTATATGTATAGTGAGTTAGCTATGCAGTAGCACTGACGAAGACTTTATGTTTAGTTAACTTACTACAACAGGATTCCAATTCATATAGGATTTTGTAACGTCCAAGTTTCCCAAATTCCTCATCAAAATAGATAGTGGGTATAGGGCGTAATGCCTGCTCCTACTGGTGAGTTGCCGATAAGCACGAAACGAATGTGAACGAGAATAAACTTTTATGGGTTATGCTCCTCAGATAAAATTGATCAAGTTCCCGAAAACGTCTTAGATATTTAACTCCAAATTTCCAAGTTGCGCTAGCATGTAAAGGAACTGCCAGAATATATGCAACGTGAGCTCAGTGTTTAAGGTGAAACGGATGCGGTCATTACGTCATAAATGAACAGCAATGCTAATTTTTTCGATTCAGATATTCATCTCGTCGTTTATATTTTCTGAGTTATGAGCATGACAGCGAAATACAAGTAATAAAAATCGGCTATTCAGGGGCGGTGTTAATCATTACGCTATTCAAGTAATTGCCACAGAATAGAATATGACGCTAACAACAGTTTGTTGCCATAATTCACCCGGTTCTTGTCTAAAATGTAATTCTCACGAAGCGCTGATACCGAGGAAAATAATCGAAGTAAATAAACTAGAGACGAATGAAATTAAGCATCTTAAGCATCGATGGTCATTTCAGGAATTATGATTGCCTATTTCGAAGATGGCAGACATGCCCCAAGCGACCATCACGGACGGGCATTGAATTTTCCAGCATTTTGTGTACACTCATTCATGTAATCTTGTAGGCCCCCGTAAGCCTCGCGTTGAATGCACTTACGAAAATATAAACCAATGCTATTCGTGAATCTTTTATTCAAAAGGATAATTTTTTCGTCATAATAAGCAAAGTACACCACACCAACTGCGTGTATCGACATTGAATTGAGATATAATTGTTGAATTGCATTGACTACGTTTTGTCGATTCAAACTGACCAGTTTCGAAATAGCCAATATTACTGAGACCAAGATTCCAGTACAGGAATGTGTGTGGTTCAGAGCCCCTTTTGTAAATAAAATCAAGTAAATTTCTGATCGATTTCAAACCATATTAAATGTCTCATATTTATCTTGTAGCAAATTTAAGTAAATTTAATACATTTGCTGAAGTAAAACAGATTTAAGGTCTTCAAATGGGCAAAAAATCTCAATTGATATTCCACAAGTGAAAAGTGAATCATAGTCATTCTGATATATTTGGGCATGTTAAGATGGTTGTGATGATAAAGATGATGATGATGACAAGGTTGATGATGATAATGGTTTTGTTGTTGTTGTTGATGATGATGATGATAATGATGAAGGTGATAATAATAATAATGACGATATTGATGAAGAAGAAGAAGATGATGATGCTGATATTTCTGCTGCTGTTGCTGATGATGATGATGATGACGATAATATTGTTCTAGTTGATGACGTTAATGTTGGCGATGAGAATGTTGATGTTGATGTTAACGATTAATTTGATTCTGCTGAAGATGATAATGATGGATATTATGAGGACGACGTTGATAAAAAAAGTCGATGTATATCACTTTGATAAGGCAAAATATCATACTTATATATGCATAGAAAGAATCACTTAGAATGTTGCGCGATTAAAATGGAAAGAGCATTTCATCTATAGGGTAATGTTTTTACATATATATTTGCCATTACCTGAAAATAAATCTATGAATCCTATTGCGAATTAAGTGCACGACGGTTTAGTTCGAATCCCTGCAACACATCCCCGCTACTATAATACGTGACCACTTCATGTGATATTCAATGTTTTTTCCAAATGTTTGTATTGCTTGGTTAACTGAGGTCCATACAACCTGGAGCTACCTAACATTAGCGTGCACACGCAATGCGAATATATTGCTATAATTTACGAAAAACCTCAATTCACATGTAGTAGACTGTTTTCGTTTGGTGTTTTGATAAAACTACTTCCTATACGAGCGAAATATATATATATGCAAAAACATCCATCCTAAACCTAACCCCAAACTGAGGCAACATAATTTTTTTAATACTCACAAACCTTTACAGTGTGCTTGTTTAATCTGACCAATTTTGCGAATTTTGACCCATTTTTCAGTTAAAAACATGTAACATCGTGATATATGCGCAAAACCAAACAAGTAACCATGTCCCTGATTAGTCTAATGCAACAGTTCGAGCATCAGTTGATATTTATTTGTTGCAGGTTTTGTTCAGTATATATATATATATATACCTATATATATATATATATATATATATATATATATATATATATATATATAAAAATAAAAATATATATATATATATATAGTATATATATATATATATATATATATATATATATAAAAGTATATATATATGTAATAATAAAAGTATATATATATATAAAATATATATATATATATATAATAATAAAATATATATATATATATAATATATAAAATATATATATATATATATAATATATATATATATATATATATTAATAAACATATATATATATATATATATATATATATATATATATATATATATATATATATATATATATACTGCATCGTTATTAAGCATTGCGTCGTTTAACCCGCGATGCAGACATCCTTTTTAATTAAGCAATGTCCCCAGGAACTTTGACCAGTTCGGATAAGCATAATTTGGTGAGCCGCAATTAGAAACCAATCAAGCGGAGTGGTTTTCTTAAGAAAGTGAGTCAAATGCACCAAATTTATGAGAGTTTAGTGGATAAAAAGCGAAATCGCCTCAATCATTCTGCGACGCGCTATGGCCGACTACGGTCTCGTGGCCAACTTAATATTATGCACTGTTCATAGCACGTTGCCGCCTTCCAGGAGTTGCCTGCTAGGTATGAGCTTTACTGCTGACCTCGTATTCTACATAAAGTCGCAATGCTCAAAAACCCAGTATGTTTCCACACTTAGTCAATGACAAATATATTCCATCGCATCTAAATTTAATCACTTTATTTGTTCTGCAAAATAAAAGTGCACAAATTATTTTGAAATCGGTCAGCTAAAAAATAAGTTGAATTTTGGGACTAAAACAGCTTTATCGGCAACTTATGCACCAATTTCTTTCCATTTAGACAGAATTAATTTAATTCTCGTGAGATCCAACAATTTCTAACGAATACTGGCGATAGTTCTGCTACGTTGTTCAATGATTGATTAAATATAATGGAATTGGTACTTACTTTAATCTTTCAAAACCGATTTAAAGAATTTCTAAAGCTATTTATTTATTCAAGTGCACAAACATGGTTCGCGACTGCGAAGATTCGGCAGGATGGCTCAGTGGTTAGAGCACCAGATTCCGAAGTAGACGTGGCCAGGTCCTGCCCCGTATGTGATGAGTTCGCAATAAGAACGAAACCGGTCTACTGGAGGAATTTTCCTTTCCACACTATACCATACCAAGTGTATACTGCCAAATGTGTATACATAATGGGTCAGGTGTTTACATCAAGATCGCAACCTTGATTAAAAGTAATTTTTATCAATGCTCGCGCAACCAATGTTCGTGTATTTATATATTCATTTATTTAAATCAAGTCTGCGTGATATATGTTAATAGTAATTACATTATATAAATATTTTTCAGTAAAAACTAAGCGGTGTATACTTTAGCAATGGAAATTCGTCCATTAACTCGGTTTCGTCCATATTTGGGACTCTTAATAAGTTGTCCAAAAAATGTCCCGCGAACTGAGCTGGTACTGGAGCAGAATTGCTCTGGAGTCTGTGACTCTATCCACTGCTCCGTACTGGCGCAACATTTTGTAAGGTTTACGGGTTCAAACCTTTCCAACGAAGAATGAATAGACTTTTGTTTGCAATATCATTCCTTATTCCCGTTCGTTCATTTTCTGTTTGATGTTTCATACATCATATACATTGGCACCAACACCACCATCCTAAACATTAATAAATCAAGATAGACACGTGATTCCCTACTGCTGCATAACTATGAAAATATTCCTGTTAATGAGGGAAGATTTATGATGGAATGTATTGTGCAGAGCCAACACGCATATAATTAGGCAAGGCTGATCCAAAACTCTCAGACGTCTCCAAATGGAACATTAGCAACAAAATGGGTAGCAACTGCGTAAAATATGCATAAAACATGCAATAATTAGAGGCAGCGCGAAGATGATCAAGACTCCCATCTTGGCCAACAGCAGACGTCGTACAGTGTTCACCAAAAGGCAATGCAGAAACGCAGTATGCAAACAAGCAAAAGTAACAACATATCAATTTTGAGGCAATTTAACGCACAATTGTTAGATTGCACTCCGCATAGGCACTCACAAACTTCGCAGCTGACGAAGTGTTAAAAACAAGTACCGCCAGACATTTCAAGCAAAGTATAAGAGACACAATCTTATGTCTATACGTAAACGACTTCACCCAGATATGAAAATTTATCTAAGGGATATCTAAATTGGGAAAATGTAGTCTTAGAGTGAATTCAGCATTTTTCCAGCACAAACCGCCTTATTGTGTACAAAATAAGATTTATGTTGCACGAACAGATATAAGCAAGTATAACTTGCCATGTGCGAAATGCAACACACTAACAAATGGCTATTTAAATTTAATTAAGGTTAGGTATATGAATATCCTTTCATTTTTGGAGACAATTAGTATAAATAGACTTTGGCCAGAAGAATGAATGTAAAAACGTTTTGTCTACGCATAGACATTGACGCGAGGCATTCCAAGCACCATGCGAAACGGTATTTATTTATGCTTCTTCTATTTGGAGGCTCCAAAAACAGAAAAACAACGAACGCATGTCCTGAAGCAAATGGAAGGCTGAACCATCTCTTCTGAAGAGAATACCTATGTATAATACGAGTAACCGAAATTTATTCGCAGGCAAATTGCCTAAATCAACCATTCCTTAATAATATCCATTCACATACATTTAACATAATTAATATAAACGTTATATATATGTATATATATATATATATATATATATATATATATATATATATATATCTATATATATATATCACGTAAGTTCGGAACACTATGTTTTTATTCGACTTTTAATTTAATTACTTCGAGTAGTCAGCGTTAGAAAACACAAATTGACGGAATTTGGGTATTCAATGATTGCGTCTTATTCCTTGTAGAGGGATTTATATATATATATATATATATATATATATATATATATATATATATATATAAAGGTGTAGGAGGTTGAGTAGAAATATGATTTAAATGCGTTATATGGCTTAGATCAAAGCCACCGAAATAACTAACATCTACTTTATTAATTCCGAATGGATAAACCAATCTAGCTAATGGGTAGTTTGTATATATATATATATATATATATATATATATATATATATGAGAAAAGAAAATGAACTGTTGTCTAAAAAACAATATTTACATTATTTTTGCATGTTTTAAGCAGGGAATTAAGTTTATTAACTACGATAACTTCAGAGCCAGAGCAAATTTCAGTTTTACAGCAAAGAACCTAATATTCACTACAATTAGAAACGAAGACTGTAAGTGGTATACGTTCACATATCACTGATTTTTGTTCAGGAGCTGCACCATTTTAAGGTAATTTTAGAAAATGCTGTATTTACTTGCCATCGCGAATATATATATATATATATATATATATATATATATATATATATATATGTTTTCGGTATTAAGACAACTCATACAGCTGACTGGTTTAGATTTTCTTGGAATATTTTTAAGTACTGCACAATAATCTGTGCGCGATTGACTTAACTCACTGCGCTACACTCGCACACTACCCAATATTGCCAGTTGCATATTAGCTTGTGGTTCTTTGTTTTATTTTAATCTTTTCTTCGGTTTGAACCCAAGTGGAATCTCTCCAAACCTATAGTTCTATATAACGACCTCAATCTGTATTAGTGGAAGAGACACTACGGTAAGTTCGGAAGTAGTACTGAATTGAAAATTTATATAATTAAACAACCACTGCTTGCACGGTTTGTAAAAATTGTTTTTAAATCATAATTGCGAGCTTGATAGAAGTACAAATCCTATTATATATATATTTGTAAGTTCAAACGAAGCTTTGCATATGGTAGCAAAGGTAATTCATCCAATAGACCAGCTTCGCCCCCTAATGTGATCTCTTCCAGTGTTGTCCAGTATTCTAAATCAGAGGGGGTCCTTACCGAAACGCATCTGCTTCGATGTCTATTACTCTATTCATTACTACATCCTGCACCGTCTTCAGGATAATTTTTACGTCGAAGCAAAGTGCTCCACTTTCAGCTTCATGTGCTGAAAAGTTCTGCATAATACTTGAAGTCGAACGGATACCAAAATAAAACGAACATTGGTTGCGCGGGCGGTGATAAAATTCCCTTTTAATCAAGGTTGCGAATTTGATATAAACACTGGATGAATTGTCTTTTCCATAATGCAAAAAACCTAGTTTATACTGGCAAATGTATGTACAAAATGGGTCAGGTGTTTATATAAATTTCGCAACCTTGATTTAAAGTAATTGTTATCACCGCCCGCACAATCAATGTTCGTTTAATTATATAAATGTTCATTTCACTACCACTTCCCCATGTAGTGTGGTATCTGTTCAATAATGACAGATTGGGAATAGTTAGCTGAAACTTTAGGGCTATAATGATGCTATATGGGCTCTACATAATGTAAAGACTAACCAAGACACATTAGTTATTAGACAACTGAAAATTACGCGTAGTGTTCGACAGGGTGGCTCAGTGGTTAGAGCACCAGATTCCGAAGCAGACGTGCCCAGGTTCGTATCCTGTCCGCGGCAAATTCTGGCCAGTAATTGATGAGTTCCCAATAAGGACGAAACCAATCTACTGGATGAATTTTTATTTTCACCACTGCGCAATAATTAGTTTATATTGATAATTGCACGTACATAATAGGTCAGGTGTTTATATCGCGAGCGCAACCTCGACAAAAGAAAGCAAACTGTGTAGTAGAGGACCAATAAAAAATTGAAACCTTCCCAGCGTGAACACAATTCAAGACCTTTTATTTTGGCAATTATTTGTGCTTCTGCATATAGTTTAGCAGTATAAATCATTTCAAATTTCTATTGTTTCAGAAAATGTAGATTCTATTGGTGCTAATTAAATTTCGTTAACTTTCATTCTTCCGAAACAAGGCGTTTATTCTATTCTCACGAAGAATTGCCATCTGTGCCAATGACAGATTCCTTCTCCGGTTTAGCAGTTCAAGTGATTTTAAACATTCTCCTTCCAAAACCCACCAATGTGTAACTTAATATAGTTGTCTCTGAATAACAGGCACGAGTAATAAATCGCTTAAATAGCTGCGTGACTTTTAAAAAACGGAAGCCTAAATAAAATTACACAGGTTATTCATTTCGCCGTTGGCATATAATTTTGGGCCGTATTTGAGCTAATTTTTTATTAGATACACTAATATTTTAGTTCTCTGCAAACATGAATATAGTGTTGTTACCATGTACCTTTACAGCAACCATAATTTTGATATCGGGTATTAATACAATACCTATTGTGTTGGTACCTTTACAGACTGTTATATATATATATATATATATATATATATATATATATATATATATATATATATATTATAGAGCGAGTTGGCTTTGAAGTCGCAATATAAAAGACTTTATGTGAAGTTAACTTTACAACTGCAGTTTTACAATTCGTAAAGGAGATTGTACAGCCTAAGTTTCCAAAATTCCTTACCAAAATATCGAGTGGGTATATGGAGTAATACCGGCTCCCACCGATAAGGCGTCAGTAAGCTCGAAACGAATTTGCACGAGATTAAATTTTCCGTTCATGCTGTCTTTGTTTTATCCTTCTGATCATATTTGAATTAATTTATTACAAAGTGCGCAACAACTAATACACTAGAAATTGCCGCTGACTCGATTTCAACCTGAGTACACACGCTTCGGAGTTTCTAACTATATTCTCTGTGCCACTCGTGTCGCTCTACACGCAATTTTAAGTGATATCAAAACAACACTTTTCTGCTTAGCGTTTCGTTCAGGTGGAGCCTATTTTGAATCTCTTAATATATATAATTCTAACTAGTCACCCCCGATCTGACATCATGCAAAATACACCATGCCATCTGGAGATGATGCAGTGATTTAAAGTCTTATCGCCGGATTTTGATAATGTGTATATTGGAATATGACATTATACTGCTTTAAGCTTGCGGTAAGATTGGCGCAGTAGTTAGTATGAGAACTAGTCATATGTGCCCAGCTTCGAGTCCTGTCCGCAGCAAATTCTGGATTTATTCTCAATATTCCGTTTTCCGTCTTGTACCGAAAATGGAGATGGTAAATCGAAACGCGTTAATACGTGAGAGTGACAATGCATGTGCTGTATTGGAAAATTGGTTTATGAAAATGAGGATGTAGTTTATTTCTATATGTGTACACGGCTTAAAATTTTTTATCCAGACCTGCACAAAGAATGACTGTTGGATTCTTGAAACTACTATTTTGAAAGCATTTTATTATGGGGCGAGTTAGTTTAATTGTACTCAAGGCAAATTAATTAGCGAAGTACATTTTTATGTAAAAATGATTGTGCTGTAAGGGATTAGATTTTTCAAGCTGATGGTCATATACGTAAAATGCGCAAAATTGTTTCAATCCTAAATAGTTATACAGCAAGAAAGAGATATTGAAGCCGATTATAAATAAATATTGATTAAAGGATAGAATCATGCGGAAAGTATAGGTAAGAGGTCTACTAAAATAAATGTTATGTAGGCAACGGAGGTATTAGTTGGCATCATTGGAATGTATTGTCAAAATAAATTAATCCTTTGTTTTGAGGAAGTCAGGAAAATGAACTAACATCTCGAGACGTAAAGCAAATGCACCTTAAACTTTATTAATTATATTCTCCTTTATCAAATCCGGTGTTTTTATCAATTCGTTATTCTACAAATCTGATCATTTCACAGGGAAAATTCTTATCGAGATGCGTTTACTGTACTCCCAATATTCCCGGAGGCCAGTTTCCCATAAATTCCCTGTGTAATCGAATCTCTGAAAAAACCCATAATTGCATTTCATTATTTCATTTTATTTTCCTTTTCCTACCTTGACTGGACGCAATATCTTCCTAACATACCTATGAATTCTGTTGCTTAAATCAAGGTTGCGAGCTTAGTATACACGTCAAACCCAATATATATATATATATATATATATATATATATAATGTTTAAAATAAATTGCATTCCGTTAATTAGTTTCGTCTTTAATGGGAAGAGTTGCCAATGTGTATGAAACCAGACTGAACTAATTTGTTACTAGGTTCACAACACCTAATACATACTTACTAGTTGAAATGCCTGTACACAATTATGCAATGCTTAATGCACATTAAGAAATGTATTTATAATGAGATTTGTGCTTATATCAAGCTCGCAGCAATGATTTAATTTACTGTTTTCATCATCCACGCAATCAATGATTTTTAAATTAGATGATTTCATTCTTCGCAAGGTATATTGTTTACCTCCTATTTGTTCAGGTGTTTTCGTTTTCTATCTGTTTAGGATATCTGAAGCATCATTTTTTCATGAGTTGTTTGGTATAGTAGGTTTAGGAAAGTATCGATAAAAAATTCCGAATTAATATCATATGGAAACGACCAGTATATTAATAAAGTTATAATTTTACATGATTCTCATCTGTTTGCTTTCAAATTTTTTCTTGACGTCCTTGAAATGGATTTAATTTTTCCGTCAATATTTTTGTGTGATCTAATTTAATCCACCTCTTGTATTTTTAAATATTCCTCTAGTTCTTCTCTTAATTTAAGCTTTGAAATTAGCCAATTCTTAAGATAATTATTATTTATGATCGCCTCACGTATCTATAACTGTCTACCGTTTTGTCTTTATAAACTTTTGTGACTGAAACTAATTTACTTATTTTAGATAGATTGATGTCAACTGTATTAGGGTTATCCTATACAATCATTGTGCATTAGTATTTAAATTAGTTAACAACTTCCCCTACTTCAGATAAACTCTCATGCCCCATAATAAATAGCTGAACTAATAATTGAGTTGAACAATCAGTGATTGCGCGGAATGTGATTTCAATTCTTTAAATCAATATTGCGAGCTTGAAGTAAACAACAATCCTATTTTATTTAACCAGTTGTCGAACAAAATAGCAAACTACCGTCCGACACATGTACTGACGCGTTTCGACTTTCCCTGATCATCATCAGAGTACGCCGGCAAACTAACTAATGAGGATCAAACCGCATTACATGTATATAGAAAGCAAAATAAGATATGCGGATCTCACCTCTAGTAGTCTCGCATAAATTTTACTTGACTGGAAATGTCGGCTGCAAAATTTCTATGTAGTCACGAACATAAACTTCCTGTAGCTTTCGCAACATATACATATATAGGCAATACAAGTAAACAATCAATTTTTGCGCATAGGTGGTAACAATTCTTTAAATCAGATTTGCGAGCTTGAAACAAACATCAATCCCATTTTCTTAATCTTTTGCCAAATTTATTTAATTTATACATTCACGCAATCTTTGACCACACGGGTGATGATACAAATTTACTAAACCAAGCCAGCCAACTTGAGTTTTAGAACAATCACATTATCTTTAACCGGTCACACGCAACAAAACAGATCACCGTAGTCGCTTTTCCAACAAATTTATGGGCTCAATGGCGCCTGGGAATTTGCAATTTAGCAGTAGGTATTGCGTTAAACGGTAGTTCGAATAGTAACATAGGGATATGGTAATGGCAGCATGAACGTAATGTATAATCTCATGTAAGCTTGCGTTTCGTTTTGTTAGCAATTCATCAGTAGAAACCGAAAATACACCAAGCGAATCTCTATAATTTTTTTTCTTTAAATCAAGTTTGCGAGCTTGAGGTGAACACCAATCCCATTGTATTTAACCAGTCGTCAAACATCAGAACAAAACTACCGCCAGTTGATCGACGTCTGGTTAAATACAATTGGATTGGTGTTTACCTCAAGCTCGCAAACTTGATTTAAAGAATTGTTACCACCACCCGCGCAATCAATTAATGTTTAATTGTATTGTCTCTATAAATTTTGTTAAATAATTCTTAAATGTTGTTGTAACTTGTGCAATGTTGTCATGTTTTAACTTTATTCCGCATTTTTATTGTGCAGAACAATTGAAAGCACTCGTAGGTCGGTAAAATCTTGATTCCTTTAAATTTCCATGTGCACATACTGTGTTTGGCATTTTTTGATGGGTTCGCAATTTTCCCTTCGCTGGGAAGCCGTCCATCGGTGCTCGTCTAAAAATGAAGTTGGAACGAGATTTGACGATTCTTTTTAAAATTTTCAGGACTATATTTCCGGTCCCATCTTCAGGGTTAGCACAATAATCACAGAAAACACAAGTTGTGGCAAATGTAGTATTCTCATTTCAGACAGATCAATTTATATTTAAAATAAAATTAAAAAGATCTGTCTTGAATGAGGATACCACATTTTCCATAAGTATTTTCCTGTGAATATGATGTAAACCCTAAAGATGGGTCTGGAAATGAAGTCCAGAAAATTTGGAAAAAAGCCGGAAAATTTGGTTAAGTAATGTTGGATTTATGTAATCGATAGGGATTTTTCAAGAGCTATATACATAACCCAGACATTAAGAGGTTGCTTACTGAATTTTAAGCCTCCATTTAATTTGTTTTGCCCTGTGGCTACTAGTATGCGACGTGAGGTCACACATACATTAGGAGTAGATAAGTAAACAAGCATAGGCATTGCATTTTGATATCGGTAAAAAGGTGAACTAAGTAAATTTAAACAAATGAAGTACCAGTTAAATACTGTTTGTGGCGAAGTGTTAAATAAAGTACTAAAAGGTATTGGCTGAATACACAAAGTTGATCAAATTCAAAATTTGTCAAACTCTGCGTATAAAAGGAGGACTTTTTCAAGAATTTGACCATAAGTCTACATGACAACATTAGAAACTATTTGTCTATCTCGGATACGTCTTTATAATTATTTCACGTTGTAGTAGACAGCAGATACATGCATTTGTGGCCTGAGGATCTTAGAAAAAAATACTATGCAGCCAATAATTAAAAAAACAGAAAAATTGTAACTATGTTTACAGTTTTTAAATAAAATATTTAAATGTTTCTCACTCACCTTAATGTCTGAAATTGACAGACTTCCAAATCACAGAATTCTTTCTTACAACACTTGTACACCCTTTTGTTTACAAGTCATCACAAAACATTTATCGCTTTGCAGAATCTTGTTACATTAAAGAAAATGTTCCCTTTTTGAGTTGATTAAAATCAATGATATTTAATTATGAGAATGGCCATTATAAATTCCGAATGTTTGATATATATATATATATATATATATATATATATATATATATATATATATAAATAGACAGGTAAGCTCACAGATTTAACTATGCAATATACCCAAGTTTGTGAATGCTATCGATAACAGAAAACTAGTATAGTTAGTCAAATTTACTCTTCACACACGCACGCCAGAACACAAATAATTTCACACTGAGTTCCAAATTTCCATAAGGCGCGAACGTGCTGATATTTGCTGAGTTAATTCCGTTTAGATGAGGATATTAATTTCAAAAAAATAAATTTAAAACATTCCTTATTAACGGATAACGGCATGCAATGTTAGGGAAATATGAAAGTTCTATATTCAGAAACAGGTTTTAATATCCACGTGATATGAACTCGTTTAATAACGTAGTTTTAAACGGGAGTATTTGGTGGAACTTTTGAACGTTTTCGTACATGGTTTGAAATAAAATTAGCTTAACAACGCCCAATTACACAATTGAAAAGTATCCACCAATTAGATCTTGTGAAAATTCCAATTTGTTATTGCCCTAAATTAAAAAACATATGTTTGATGGACGATTTTCATTGGCTTACTAGATTAACTCACAAATTACTTTTCATTTTCCAAATTATGAAAACTGCATGCAAGGTAACGGAATAATGTGCGAAATAAGGACATTCGATGAAGGAAGTGTAAAAAATTTCCATTCATAATTTAAGTAATATGTTTCTAAATGTTTCACAATATTAATATTTTTTGAAAAGTACTAACGAAGGCCTCGTTTATACGACATTGTCGTTAATTCACTGTGCACGTTCTTAAACACAACTCAGACGTTCATTAAATTCTATTTGTTTTTCGTTTTACATTAAAGAACTGTTAATCATTTTATATATATATATATATATATATATATATATATATATATATATATAATATATACAAATATATATATATATATATATATATATATATATATATATATACCATACTAAATAAAGGTTCTATATGAAAGAAAGTTTAAGAAAAGAACATTAGCTAGTATATAACTGAAAATCGTGTGTAGTGTGCGGAAGGGTGTCTGGGTGGTTAGAACACCAGATTCCGAAGCAGATGCGCCCAGGTTCGAGCCCTGTCCGTGGCAAATTTTGGACAGTTCGTGATGAGTTCACAATATGAACGAAGCCGATCTACTTGAGGAATTGCCTTTTCAACACTATACTATTCTTAGATTATACTGATAAATTTATGTGCATAATTATTCATTTGTTCATATCAAGATAGCAACCTTGATTAAATAAATATGTCTCACCGCCAGCGAACCAATGTTTATTTAATCATATCAATGTTCAAGTCAACACCGATTCCCTTTGTAGCGTATTATCTGTTCTATAATGACAGTTTAGTTGGAATTTCAGGTCTAAAGTAATGCCATATAGGAAAGACTTAACAAAAATATTAATTAGCATATAAATGCAAATTGTGATTAGTGTGCGACACAGTGGCTTTGTGGTTAGAGTAACTGAATATTCAGCAGACATTCCAGTGTTCGAGTCCCTCTTGTGGCTTATACTTGACGTTACGTGAAGAGGTCTAATTAAGGACGAAATCAGTCTACTGAATGAATTGCCTTTCCGACATTTTAAAATGCCAAATGTACACTGGTTGTATATATATATATATATATATATATATATATATATATATATATATATAATCTGTAACGAGATTATATATATATATATATGAAATTTTTGCTTAAAACGAAATCAAAATCTTGATTTCAATATTTTGTTACCAGATTGAAATTATACGATTGCCGGAAATGACACCAACTAAAGCATTTCTCAATTCCTCAGTGTTTAGATATTCACTGATTTTTTGGTTGTTGATTAAAATTATTTCTATCAAGTTTGCTGTCTTACGATTGAAATCCAAGATATTTCATGCAATCGGTATTTTATCATAAAAAAACTACGGTCAGTAACGAATAAAGGCTGGCTTTATGTTGCCACGATTACTATCAAACTACAAAGGAAACAAGATAACATGGATCAAACAGAAATATATTCTATTTATTTAATGGGATCCCAACATTCCAGTTACATGCAATGATAACGTAATTAAATTGGAAAAAACCGAACTTACGATTTCCCATTTTTTATGCATTTATTTTCGTTGGATTTACATAAGACAATATAAACTTCAATATGTGCAACAGACGCCAGATTAAACCATCATGGATTGCGCGAGTAGTGTAACGTTATATAAATCCATTTTCTTGACTAAAGATAAGCACCAACCCTACTATTCAACCAGTCGCAAAACATAACTAATCTGGCATCTGTAAATAAAGTTTGCCAGCTTGAAGTAAGCTCCGATTTCATTAGATTTCACCAGTCGTCGAAAAACACAGGAAAACTACCATCAGTCAATCTGCCGTGGCAATTTAATAATAATCGTGGAAGATCAAAAGGTGTCAGTACGTGTGACTGACTGTAATTTTGTTATGTTTTACGAAGACTGGTGAAATACAACTGGATTGATGTTTACTTCATGTCCGCACACTTGATTTAAAGATGCCAGATTAGTTATGTTTTGCGACTGGTTGAATAGCAGGGTTGGTGTTTATCTCTAGTCAAGAAACTTGGTTTAAATAATGTGCAAATCACAACGGAAAATTGTCGCATTGGCATCAAATTGAAATATACATTTCATGCCTGTAAATGTTGATTTTCAGCTCTTGTACCAAATTGTTTTTTTATGCTTTGCACTCCACATTAATGTCGGGTGTGAAATTCGTGAGCAATCTTGTTGACGTGTTTTCAGCATTCATTATATTTGCCAAAGTTAAACTAATTTAACAATCGTCATTTGTTAACCCAAAATAAGATAATTAGTCCTAGACATAGTGTTGCTCATATTCTTGTACAATGAGCTTAATAAAGAACCTGGGAAATAAGCAAATAACAGGATTTACACATGTATTTCGTACTGACTCATCAGTTCGCATTTATACGCCCTGTAATATAAAATATCTAGCTTTTAGCTCTGTGCAACCATGTATAAATTACTTCCATAATTTAAATAAATGATACTAAATTCCACGATAATGCGATAACTGAAGCCCGAATGTAAGTCTGTACTAAATTAGCATATGTTCGGACATGTTTTTATTCGAATTTCTATGAAATTATTTTTAGCACTGAAATCATACTGATGCTTTATTTTACAAGATCAGTATATATATATATATATTTATATATATATATATTTATATATACTGTTTACATATATATTTATATATATATATATATTTATATATGTAAATATATTTTTTAAATGAGAATTGGCTTTCAAGACGTATTGCAAAAAAGTTGTTTGAAGTTGAAACTACTACTGCTTGAATGCCCATTTGCAAAAGAATATTTCTTCGATAAAATATGACACCTTTATTGATTATTTATATAGTGGATAAGAAGCGTAGTGACGGCTACAAATCTTGAGACGCCCACAAGCACGAAACGCCTCTGTACGTAAGATTGTGTCTTTTGTCACATCCTGCTGCACCTTAATAAACAAGTTATTGCATACATTTAAATATTTTATTTAAACCATGTCTAAATAAATGAAATTGGTACAAAATTACATAAATAAACGGAAAATATGGGTGGCAACATACTTTATCCACGTCTAAATTAGCATAATATATTTTTACATTAATTGAATTGAAACTGATGAATTACGTGAGTGTGAGTGCGAGCAACCTCTTAAGTGCGTTTTCCGTTTACTGTTCTATACAGAATGTTTTATGCACCTAATCCAGCTTCATCCTCATTTCTTCTAAAATACATAAACTTTCGATTACCTGTAATGTAGTGGGGAAAAATGAAAGTGGTCCTTTTAACATCATTTTATAGAACTGTTTCGTCATAAATGTATGCTTTAATCCTTGATTTATTTCTCAATTCCAAATTACTAATAAACACAAATTACCGAACTGCAATGTATGCACAATTTTGCTTCGATTTACAATATTTTGAGTTCAGCCAATTTTGTGGATTAGTACTGCAAAATTGGAAATAAATCGCGTATTGAAATAAATTAGAATATATTGTTGCCTCTCCCGTATTTGACACCAGAGAAAATTCATAACTCTAGTTTGTTCATACGGGAATGGTTTTTTGTCCAAAAAGAATGCTTGACAGGCCGATCTGACATTTTGAAAGTCCGTAATTTGGATACGGATAACGTAAATGACATAAAATGATCCAGTGTTAATATATGCAGTCTGAATGGAAATACTACATTAGATACTAAAGTGAAAATGAAATGATTTGTTTCCACCTTAATTTTTACACAGCATTGTCTATAACCCTTTGTCCAGTAAAGGCTTGCTTAAATAACATATATCACGGGAATCTTACGATTAACGGCCTTCTAAGTTAACCTCACATGTGAATGTAAATGGGTTAAGAATTGTCTGTAACTGATAGAAATATTTATATCTTTGTAATAATATTAATATATCAAGAGTAAGAACAATGCATTTAACTTTTCACGATAAAACGTGACGTAGACTAAAAGATTCCAGTGTAATTTATGCGTATTTATTTGTTATATATATATATATATATATATATATATATATATATATATATATATATATATATCCTCTTTTGAAATGCGAGCTTTAATAAATTCATTGTTCCCATTGTTTCACACAGGAGGGAACAATGAATATATCCTATATATATATATATATATATATATATTCTATAAGTCACAAAGAAATTATAACCCGAAATGAACATTTAAAAACTTTGAATGATACAGTAGCACTACATATTTTCAGCCGATTTGCTGAGAATATGAACCGTAACAATGCTTTAATTTAGAAAGAGAACAGTCTATAGAAAAATACACGAATCATATATATCATCTGAAATCTTAAACCAAACTAAGGATTTGAAAAACCACCAACAAAATGCTTTTGCTTGCACTGTCTGGACAATGTCGATATTTTATTGGGGCTTCCCACGTGCCAAGCGAACCTGTTCTTAGTTACGTTTCAATTTGGTCGGATATTTCGAACATGTTTATACTTTTTTATAAACTAGCTTTATTTTTAAACAAAATTACGTTTTTTGGTTCATAGCTTTGGTAAACAAATTGGAAAAGTGAAGCGAATCGCCATTGTGCTCTTTATAAGTCATTTTCAGTTCTCGTCTGAATGTTTGCAGAGTACGAGCTTCAAATGTTGAATCTGCCCGATTTACGATTGCGGGTTTTCGCTTCACACTATCAGTTTCGCACAGATTCGATTGATCCCCAAACAGAAATACACATCGAATTTTTCTTCTTATTGGCTGGGTGCGGATTCGTCCCTTTTATCCGATGGCTTTAACATCGTTCGTACCATCTACTGGAAATGAGGTACGATCTAAACTTCGTTGACTGGTTAGGTCTCGTTAGGATATTTCACGAATCATGACCACGCCTTTTATCACGCACATAATACAATGCAAATAAGTTAATCTCGTTCCGAAACAGTTCTATATATTTAATCACAAATGGTTTTATAATTAGTCTAACTAACTACACTCTAAAAATTCATGTGCATGGAGCACATGGAAACACCCACTCAACAACAATGTATACATATATATATGCCATACATATATATATATGTTACAAATGACCGACCAACTCATAATCTCAGTGCAATTGCAACTATATGAAATTTCCATTATAGATAATATCATCAAGTGTGCAGAATGTTAATTGAAAGGAATGTAGAAAGATTCAACATGTGTGGCATAACAGTGAATTTTCAATAATAACGGTAATTATATTCCCCTATATATATATATATATATATATATATATATATATATATATATATATATATATATAGTAGTAGCATATCAGCGGATGTATATGATTAATCGTAAGCACATCAATTATCATGTCGAACTATAAATCTATGGACTATCTACTGAATAATGATTTCGAGAAAGATAAGGATAGATGGAAATAGGAATTTATACAGTTCTATGTCATTCTCTATCAGTTTTCAATGAGCGGGGTCACTAACACAGTTTTACAATTAGCTCCAGTTCATTCGCTTCCCGATTTCTGACCCTAAAAGTAGATTCATTAAATATTGAGTAATAAATAAGAAGTAAAGTTGTCTTATAGAACATATTCATGGTTTATATATATATATATATATATATATATATATATATAGTCATATAAATAGAAAGATTTTTGTATCGTGTATATATATTTATTCCATATAAATATATATTAACATATATGGTTAATAAACATATTTATATATGTATATATATATAAATATATAAATATATCATATATATATATATATATATATATATATATATATATAATGAAATGAATAAATAGTAATGTTGGCGTATAGAATTAATTCATTGTTATCCGCAGGTTATTGAGTTTATAAGGGAACGCAAAATGTTGCGTTCATACATATATATATATATATATATATATATATATATATATATATAATCGTATATCCGTATAAATATATTTTCACATATATACATTAACAAATGATGTGTATACACATATATATGGAAGAATATTTATATATTTATATAAGGTGTGCGTATATATGGTTAAATATCCGTATACATAAAATGCAATAATAAAATATAAATGTGGTTGTCGATAGACCAAACTGATTTTGATTAGAGACATTTGACACACACTGTTGCTTTTATTTAACATAAATATATGAAGAAATATCTGTTTTATAATTTAGATATTTTTTGTATTTTGTCTATTTTGGTATAACGTGTAGTCATATATATATATATATATATATATATATATATATATATATATATATATATTCATACTGTTGTTTTAAATTCTTTATACATTTGCATATTTATATATAAGTTATACATGTAAATTTTCGCATTTTATAATTTTCTATAAGGTCTCGTGTAGATATGGACATACATATAGAAATTTATATTTATACATGTTGTTGACTCACACTTTTTATATGTATATTTATAATTATTTATTATATATATGGACATATATTTATATAAAATTAATGCAATATGTTGGTCAACTAAGGAGTATGCAGATTATTATTTATTGTATACGTTTTATATACGTTAACGGAACTTTGCTCTTAATATCTCTTCTATTCTCTCATTATTTAGTCGTAATCTAAGCGTTGCTCTAACTTTTAACTTCCTTTTATCGCGGTGAATTTCATAGCAGCCTACTTACATCATTTGTGGCAACAATCACGTTTGTTTGCTCTGCGGTTTGGGTACTGCTTTAGTACCGTGGTGTTGCAACATAGAAAGTTATACCACATATGTCGATAATTTCGCCTCCCAATTAGCATTCGTACACTAGGTAAAATTATGTTCGGGAATACATTATATATATACATATATATATATATATATATATATATATATATATATATATATATATTGTTGTTGAGTGGGTGGTTTCATGTGCGTCATGCATATGCATATATAGAGTTAAGGTAATGAAATCAATTCTTTGTTTAAAACCATTCGTGAGGCGATAGATTTTTAAAAACATATAAATATTATTGCTTCGGAACGAGGTTACCAAATTTGCTTAAACCTGCTATTGTGAGTATCGGAGTGTGTATATGTGATTAAATGCATGTGGATGGTATGGGAAATTTCGTACCGAGATGTAGCCATTTAACGAAGATTAGATCGTACCTCGTTCCCAGTGCTTACTATGAACGATTCTTTAAATCAAGTTTGCGAGCTTGAAGTAAACACCAATCCCATTGTATTTAACCAGTCGTCGACCAACGTAACAAAACTACCGTCAGTCGTTATGTTGTTCGACGACTGGTTAAATACAATGGGATTTGTGTTTACTTCAAACTCGCAAACTTGATTTAAAGAATTGTTACAATCACCTGTGCAATCAATTATTGTTTGCTTTTATTTTCTATATATTTGTGTGGCGAAAGCTATAAAAGCTAATGCTCGCGACTGCATAGAAATTATGCAGCGGTCATTTCCAGTCACGTACAGTATATGCAAGACTACCAGATGTGAGAGCCGCAAATCTAATTTCACTTTCCATATACATGCAATACGGTTTGATCCTCGCTAGACAGTTTGCCGTCGCTTTCTGATGATGATCATTAAAGTAATTAATATTAGTTAGTAGATAACTGAATATTGTTTGTAGAGTGCAGTAAGGTGGCTCAGTGTTTAGAGCACCACATTCCGAATCAGACGAGCCCAGGTTCGGGCCATGTCCGCGGCAGATTCTGGCCAGTTAGTGATGAATTCTCAATAAGGACGAAACCGATCTACTGGATGAAATTTCTTATCTACACTATACAATTCTTAGTTCATACTAACAAATGTATATACATAATGGGTCAGGTGTTTATATCAAGATCGCAACCTTGATTAAAATAACTAACTGTCTGATCGATCTACGGTAATTTCTAAATGAAATAACAGGAGGGAGTTAGCGACATACGAAGCTTTATGTGACTAAATGTTATACCAAGATCTTTATTATTATTTGAAAATTTATTATCTCGATCTGCTTAACCAATGATTGTTAACTTATATATATATATATATATATATATATATATATATATATAATTGTGTAGAGTATGGTATCAACCCTGAAGATGAGACTACAAATTAAGTCCCTAAATTTCGGAACAAATCGGAATATCTGGTCACGTCATTTTCAGACAAGCAGCTGATGGAAGGCTTCAGTAGGAAAGACAAATGGAGAACCCATCAATCAGGGCCAAAATTCGGTGCACCTGGAAACGTTAAAGATTCAAGATTTTACCAACCTACGAGTATTATCAATTGTCCCGCACAAGAAAAGTGCGGAAGAATAAAAGACCAGATTGATAGCACCGCGCAATATAAATCAAAATTTAAGCATTATCATTTTTGATCCAATTACTTTCCTATCGCTTGAATGGAGTTTAAGCAAATCGGCCTTTCTTATAGATGGGGCTTGACAGTTAAAAAGAGACTCGCCTGTTGTCATGACGATTTGAGCATACAATTTCAACCTACAGTCATCATATAAATAAACAAAAATTGGCTGCGCAGGCGGCGATAAAAATATTTAAAATCAAGTTTTCGATCTTGATGTAAAAACCATTCAAATTATCTATATATATATCAGTAAAAACTAAACATTGTACAGTGTAGAAAAAGCAATTCCCCCAGTAGACCGGTTTCGATCTTATTGTGAACTCTTCAAATACCGTCTAGAATTTTCTGTTGACAGGGCTCTTACCTTGGCAAATCTGCTTCGGTGTCTGTGACTCTGATCATCCTGCTGCACTTTGATCCCCTTTAGGCAAAAGAGGATAGTAAACTAACTTAACATATAAATAATTTAAGTGAAGCTTTACACTTAGGTAGAGGGAAAGTGTGCAAAAATTTCTGGTGCAAGGAAACCCTCGTCGGAAACTTAGTGGGATATAAATTTGAAAAAGGCAAATGTTATAAAAGTTACCGCTTTAAGAAACTTGTCTTAAAATAATTGTATTAAAACAAAGCAAACGTAATATACTGTACTGTTCACGTCAGAGAAAGAATTCCATTATTGAACGAAAATGACATTTGAAATTTTATCAAACATTGCATTTACCAAATGAACAATTTAGCGTAAATAAGTCCATGTGAAAATCAATCGATGAACGATGATGGTAGAATTACATTAAAATATGTCTTATTTGCAGCAAGGCTGCGAGCTAGAAGTAAAGACCATCCAAATTTAAAGAATATTTGCCGGAATTATCTAAGCATTTTATTAGGTGGCAAATGCAATTCGTCCAGTAGATCGGTTTCGTCCATATTGGGAACTCTTCAAGTACTGTCCATAATTTTCCACGGACAAGAATCGAACATGTGTAAGTCTGCTTCGGGGTCTGTCGCTTTGTCCAATGAGCCACGCTGCAGCACGCTACATTCAGTTTTATTATATACTAGCTCGTGTTTTTAGTTAGACCTTTCTTCAAAAGAAGCCCCTGTGGAATTTCTTCAGGACCAGAAATTCGAACTAGCCAACAAAATTTGTCATTATATGCAGACAAAACGCCAGCTGGTGAAGTGGCGTTGAATTGAAAATGTATAAAAAGGAATTTAAACAAAAAGTACGAAACCTGCCTACAGGAGGGCTGCGTGGTGTCTGATCTACAATGATAGAATGCACGTGGTTAGTTGCAACTTTAGGTCAAAAAATATGCCACACAAGCTCCACCTGAATGTAAAATTAATCAAAATCATAAGTAAGTATATAAATGAAAATTATGTGGATTTCACGAATTAAATAGAGTTCCGGACTCAGAAGCAAATGTTCGCAGGTTCGAGCACCGTCCGCGGCAAAATACTGAACAATACTTCACAAGTTTCCAATAAGGGTAAAGATAATTTTCTGATGATCGGTTAATTCATAAATTTGGTCACCTTACACAAATTCAGTAAAGATACAAAGAAATATGCTTCTTCTATTAGGTATAATCTTGGACTCTACAAACTTTCCTACCTTACTCATAACAGTCGAGATTCAAAATTGTCAACATAAATAACGATGCTTCTGTTGAACAGGAAGAAGTTTAGCCGCCCCTAAATGTTCGAATTCACCATAAGTGAGCAAATATCCTTCCTAATGGCGAACATAAGATATAGCGTCGAAAGCGCTAAAGATATCGCCGAAGACTACGACCTATTAATTTATATCCTTCCTAAAGCTGGATATTAGTTGTAGTCAATTATTCCTTACAAATCGATGTTGAATTACAGCATATTCCGGCTCTAACAGGCAACCCATCATGTTTTTCCGATTTACTATTCAGTTAAATTTAATTTCATTAGTTTATGCCCTATGGATATTGAAAATATATCAGATCTATGAAATTTTGTGGTTTAATAACATTATTGTATTCTTAACTCTTGGTTATAGCACGTTAATATAATTTATGCAAAAAACCGTTGCCGAAGCTCCTGAATTTAACGGAGAGATTAGTTCACCATTGCCTGTCAATAAGTAATGCATTATTAATTTTAATTTTAATAGGTTACCTCGTCCTTATTGGGCGCAACATGGTGTTTGCATCGACTGTCCTCCTGATTAATCTGAATATTTAGACTTCCGGTTTTGGAAGGCTTTTTCAAAGAAAAGCACACCCCACTAACAATTTGACAATTAATATGTCAAGTGGAAACTTTAGTATAGATTTTCTCATTTATACTTGTTGTTAGATCTCTTACGAATAACTGTCTTTTCGCAAGGTAAGTGTATGTCAAACTTGTTTGTGTATGCGTCTGTACGTGTACGCTCATCGAAATGACATTACTGTGCTTTAATAATAAATACTGACAAATTTCCGTTGAAAAAGGCTTCAGAAACCGGATGTCAAAATATTCGTATTAATCAGGAGGACAGAGCATGCAAACACATTGTTGTGCCCAACAAAGACTAGGTAAATATGTATTAGGTGTTGCGAACCAAGTAACAAATTAGTTCGGTTGTGACCAGAAGGATAAACCAAAGGCAGCATGAACGGAAAGTATAATCTCATGCACATTCGTTTCGTGCTTACTGGCGACTCATCAGTAGGAGCCGGTATTACGCCCTTTAACCACTATATATTTGGTAGAAGAATGTGGAATAATAGGACGGTACAATCTCATAGACGAATGTGTAAACCTGTAATAGTGAAGCTAACATAATCTAAAGTCAACGACAATGCGACTTCAATGCTAACTCACACTATATAATATACCGAGTCTGTAAAGGATACTAACACTATGGCTATTGTGTGTATGATAACAACATTATAGTACCAAAAGGTACATGGGTACTAACACTATGGTTGCCAGGTCGATTTTGTAGATTTTGTCCTATTATTCCACATTCTTCTACCGAATATATAGTGGTTAAAGGGCGTAATACCGTCTCCTACTGATGAGTCGCCAGTAAGCACGAAACGAATGTGCATGAGATTATACTTTCCGTTCATGCTGCCTTTGGTTTATACTTCTGGTCACAACTGAACTAATTTGTTACTAGGTTCGCAAAACCTAATACACACTTGCATATATATTATTTATCCGCAGAAAAACAATATTTAATAGGTCTAGGTAATTAATTTACTCCCTGTCGTGCAAGACGAATTGATTTGAGCCGTTACAAGTTGTCTGTTATAAATTACATTTCACTATTTTCTATATTTTAAATGAGAAATTTGTGCATCTTATCGGGTCTCGTTGTTAATCATTACCAATAGAACATGTTTAAAACTATGCTAACATCTGATTGCATGGCGTCTTAAAAAATGTTTGTGCACTTTATAAAAGCATGAGCAAATTTCTGGCAAGAATATCAACAGTCTACGTCATCATTTATTTTGAAAGCGAAAAATGTGTGAATAATTGCTTTTTACCATGCGCTAATGTTTATTATCCACTTTGCTTACTTATATTTACCGTTGGTATACCTATCCAGATTTACTAACGCATAAATCTTATTATGTCCTGCACGGAACTCAAAGGGAGCCGCTCATCGACAAACGAAATAATTTAAGCAGGTCGAGTAACCAAGTGTTAAATAAAATGACAACAATCTGCCAGGGCAACACCTATAGTTACCAAGTCCTTGGGAAATATAGTTTTAACTTAAATTGTGACTTATATGCTAATTAAATTGTCGTTAATTTCACACAACCCCACTGAGGGAATAATTTTGCTCAAGTAGTAAAATTTTGTAATAGTCCAATCCTCAATCAGATTTAAGTGAAATCGGCTTTGCCTGGTTGATATATGATAAATTGAGCTTTAACGCGGACAGACTTGATTTTTGTGTCCTCGTGCTTAAAAATCCAGATTGGCCAGCTCATCGGACAATATGCAGTTAAATTTCATCAATTCGTTCTTCTTTATTTAAATATGGATTTAGAAAAATGAATGGAAATTGAAAAATTATAATCAAGCGCCGAAAATCGGCAAATCACTGGTCTATCACAGAATGTCGCCAGTTGTTTTAACTTATTTTCAAGTAATTTAACACCAATTTTAGGCTAAAATGACCTCTTAACGGATTATATTTCTCTAAGAACACAGAATAGTTGAACTATTCAGGAGTGTGTCTGAAAAATGGTATTTTAAAGTAAAACGTGAATAAAAACTTTGTTCTTTAACAAATACGTAGGTTTTTTAAGTGTCTAATTTTATCGAAAGTATGGATACACTAAATACATGGATAATAAAGGTAAAACCTAAAATATTAATAACAAAGAATTCAATAAAGTAAAAATTCACTGCGTTAGCGTTGCTAATATTTATGTCTCTTATAGTGACATGCCTAGAACTTCCGTAATCGTTACCACATCTTGACGTCAAACTGGAAAACAAGGAGCAAACGACAAAGTACATAAAATGGATTTAAAATAAAAAATGCGGACCACACACAGTGGTATGAGATTCATTGTAAACGCCTAGCTTATCTATATGATTAAATGCACATTGGTTGCGCGAGCGGTGATAACAAATAATTTTAATCAAAGTTGCGATCTGGAAATAAACACCTGACCCATTTTGTACACACATTTTTCAGTTTTATCTAAAAATTGTATTGTGTAGATAAGGCATTTCATTTATTCGACGGGTTTATTCCTTATTGGAAACACATCACGTACTGTCCAGAATTTGCTGGGGACAGAACTCGAACCTTCGATTGTCTGCTTCGGAATCCGGTGCTCTAACCACTGAGCCACCTCGCCAAACACTACACACAATTTTCGCTTATATACTAACTAATGTTTTTTATTTGACTTTACTTTAGGTGGAGACACTATCATCTCTTGAATCCTAAAGTTCCAACTAACAATCGTCAATCTGTCATTTTGGAACAACCTGCGTTAGTGTTTCTAATATTTAAGTCTCGCGTAGTGACATGGCTAGAAATTCCGTATTCGTCATCATAGATCGACGTCAAACTGGTAAACAAGGAGCACTCGAAAGAGTACATAAAATGTGTTGAAATTCAAATATACGGACGACACCCATTGTGGCATCCAATTCATTGTAAACGAATTGAATGTCGAGTGAAAACATTTGCTTGTTATTCCCATTATTAAGTTCTGGCGGAGTTTGTTGAAGGTCTCTATTTCATTCAGTGAAGCAAAGCATTTTCATTTTTAAAGGAATAACACACAGTTAGACCAAGATTGTGAACTTGCGATTGATAAATTAATCTATTTTATTTTACCTGTCGCATAACGTAGCGAAATAAATACCAGTCCCATGTACTGATTTCGTTCAAGTTTCGACGGTCATTTTAAAATCACGACGGTAAGCTGATTAACTAGGATGAAATCTAAATAAAAGCATAATTAAATGCTAATCAAGATACACTATGGTTTCATACCTTCCTGTCAAGTAAAAGCTATTTGAAAGTACTTCGAGTAAGGACCAAATATCAGATTTTAAATAGACAAAGCATAAACAGTGGGTTGATTTTCGTTCTTTAGTTTGTCATTATGCCTTGATGAAAACAATAAAAGCCATATATGCGTCAATGCAGCTGTGGCCCCAGACGAATAATTATTCTATTCAATATGAAAAGTTGAATCACTTCTCGAGGCCACGCAGTGTCTATTCTACAATGACAGATTACAGATAGTTAGTTTGAAATTAAGAACTAAAGAAACGCCATAATGGCCCCAAGAAAAATAAAGGCTAACAAAGAAACATTAGTTAGTATATAACTGAAAATTGTGCGTAGCGTGCGGCAGGATGGCTCATTGGTTAGATCAAGAGACTTCGAAGCTGACGCGTCCACTTTCGAGCCTTGTCCTCGACAAATTATCGACGGTATTGGAGTGTTCCAACTAAGATTGAAACCGATCCACTTCATAAATTAGCTTTGCTACATTACATGTTGCTTAATTTGTACTTACAAATATATATATATATATATATATATATATATATATAGGGTCTATTGTTTATATCAAGATCGTAACCACAATCAAGATCGTCCGCGCAATTAACGATCGTTTAATTGTATAAAAGCTAAATGAAATATTACTTCCTCAGGTAGCTTGGTGTCTCTTCTATAATGACGGATTGAGGCTGGTCAATTGAAACATTTGGCGTATAAGATCCACCTGCGCATCTAGTTGCCACTGTAGCTTGTGATTGGTACGCGTCAACGGTGCTTTAAATTAGTTCCCATCATTCACTATCTGTGGTTCTGGAAGACATGCAAAGGCTTTTGATATAATGAACAATCACCTTTAAGAACTTGTCGGCTCTTAATTTTAGTATTTCTGATCGTTTTCTGCAATACATCGATAGTTGGCCACGTTTAGTAAAGCCGTCATAGTTTGCATTTTTGTATTCTCCCATGTAACGCAATTGACGCCAACAGAATAGAGGGCAGTCTTAACTTAATTTGTGAGATATATGTGCAATTGGTGCTCAAGTTTGTAACGCAGCCTGCCAAATACCTAGGTGTAGATTAAACGAACATGGTCGCTGTAACCACTGAGCCACCCTGCCGCACCTCGGTATAAAAGCAAATAAATCAAACAATCTCCGCAAAATTCGCTGCATTCAAGGTAACCTGATATTTGTACAAAACAAATTTGTTAATAACTGAATGTTCGGCGCCGTTCAATGCACTCTAAAACAGATATGGCGTTAATCCTAATTTTGCAGGCATTTTGTTTAAGAATTTCTCGGATAAAAACTTTCTGCAAACAGCTAATGGCGATCTGGACTGCATCCGGCATAACTGACTACCAACAGTTTTCTCAACACCGGCATATGAGCAAAACGTTACTCCCAAATATCCGTATCACCCATGGGCAGCTGATTTTGCACAATAGACTTGGAGTTGGTGAAACAATTGCCTGAGACGCCATTCTCCCTCACTTATTGCCACTGCAGCTCGCACACCAGTGAGTAGATATAATCCGAAAATTGTGAAATTATACGCTTTCGTTTTGTGCCTACTGGTGACTCATCAGCAGCAGCCGGTATTACGCCCTTTAACCACTATATATTTAGGTGAAGAATGTGGGTTAATAAGATGAGCCGCCATTAAGCACGAAACGAATGTGCATGAGATTATACTTTCCATTCATGCTGCCTTTGGTTCATCCTTCTGGTCACAAATGAACTAATTTGTTACTAGTTGCGCAAAATGATGATGATGATAGTCATGATAATAATGATGGTGCTAGTAATGATGATGAAGATGACTATGATGAAGAATTTAATGATAATTATGTTGATGGCAATGATTACGATAATGAAGATAATTATGATAATGTTGCTAGTGGTGGTTGTAGTGTTAATAATATTGACTATGATGTTGATGATAATATTGGTGACATCAGTGAAAGCAGTGGTGATGATGATGTTGATAATGATGTAGGTGATGGTAATGATAATGATAATGATGATTAGGATGATAATGATGTTGACAACGATGATTATGATGATGATCATGATGATGATGATGATGATGATGGTGATGATGAAGACGAAAATGATGATGTTGATGATAATGATAATAATGATGAGGACGATGATGTTTATATTAATTATAATGGTGATGATGATGATGATGATGATGATGTTGATGATAATGACTTCGATGATGATGGCGGTTGTGATGGTGACGATATTGATCATGTTTCTGTTGATTTTAATGATGATGATAATGAAAAACATTATATTGATTATGATGATGCTGGTATTGATATTGTGGATGCCGTTGACATACGATGAAAGCTCGCGATGCACTAATAACTGACAGGATTTCTATTATATTTAGCAGAGTATGTTTATAATCCCTGCTGATCCTGACTAATCCTGACCGCAGAGAAATTGCACAGCCGACATTTCTAGGCAGGTAAAATTTATGGGAGACTACTAGAGGTGAGAATACCATATCTAATTTTGCCTTCCATATATATATGCGTTGGGGTTCAATCCAAATTTATCAGTTTTCCGTCGTATTCTGATAATGTTCATGGAAATTCGAAACGCGCCTTACGTGTGATTATTTTTATATGTTGCTCGAAGAGTGGTTACATAAAACGAGGATTGCTGTTGATAACAAGCTCGCAAACTTGATTTAAATAATCATTACAACCACCCACGCAGTCCTTGATTGTTTAATTAAATTATCTATATATTTATTTGGCGAAAGATGAATAAAGTTAATGTTCATGACTGCATAGAAATTTTGCAGCTGAAATTTCCAGTCAAGTACAATATATGCGAGACTACTGGATGTGAGAGCTGCATATCTAATTTTGCTTTCCATATATATATGCATTGCGTTTTGAACCTCGCCAGATATTTATCCTTCGAACTCTGGTGATTATCATGCGTCAGTAAATGTGAGTGACGCTAGTTTGCCATATTGTTCAACTTACAATAATCAAGGTTGCGGTCTTGATATAAGCACCTGACCCATTAATTACTTACATAACTCAGTATAAACTAAGAATTGTATAATATAGAAAAGACAATTCATGCAGTACATTGGTTCCGTTCTTAATGGGAACTCTTCACGTACTGGTCAAATGGATGAATTATATTTCCGACAAGTGCGTGATGAGTTCCCATTAAAAACGTAACTGGTCTACTTTATGAATTGCCTTTTCAACACTATACAATTCTAAGTTTATCCTGAAAAAGTTATGTACTTAACGGGTCAGGTGTTTAAATCAAGAACTCAACCTTGATTATAGTAATAGTTATCACCACCCGCACATCCATTTTCGTTTAAATAAATATTGTTCGAATTTTCAATAAAATGCATGTTTGTCATTTTTTTGGGTTTCTACTAAATAAGTCAAAACGCCACTTTATGTGTGATTTCTCGATCTTCAAGCAGAAATTTCGATCAAATAGTAATAGGTGATAACACTTCTTTCGTTTTAATTCAGATTCAGACATACTAATTCTTTAAATCAAGTTTGTGAGCTTGAAGTTAACATAAACTTATAAAATTGATTTAAAGTATCATTACCACCATTCGCGCAATCAATTATTGTTTAGTTGTATTTTCAGTTATACTGATATCTGGCGTTAGTTAAATGATTAATGGTCGTGACTTTTTGTAAATTAAAATACAAAACGATATTAAATCATCATGAAATCTGTGTAATTGTACAAATAATCGGTCGACAATAAATTTGGTTTGATTTCTCTGCAAAAATGATGTTAATTACAGATTTCTATAATCACGTATATAATGCCGACAGACATGAATGCATCTGAGATATCGAGAATTAATTCTCAGAGAAAAATAAGTTATAGCTAATTCATATGCAAATTGTCACCAATAAAATATCCGTGAATGTCATAAAAATTAAAGTATACATTGCGTTACTTATAAAAACTGGTATTAATATTGATATATGAAGGAACATGCATTCACAATGCTCTCTTACTGCTTTTGGGATTGATGTTTTTAAATGCCCTCAGGCTTAATTACTTCTCCACTTAAATACCAAGGATCTTTAAAGAAATATTTAATAAATAGTTAATTTAGTGTTATCTATGCTTTATGGAAATAATAAAGAAATGTAGGAACAACATCGTTTAGCATAAAACAGGAATATTTTTGCGTATCGAAAGTCAAACGTTAATGTTAGTCAAATTTTAATGTACTTTTTTGTGTGAACAACGTAAAACGGATGTGACAACGTAAGCATTTATCGACTCTTTTTATTTGCACCTATCCATTAAAATACTCTGACAACTATTTGACCAATTATGAGAGGTAACCTGGCTAAATTGCAACGCCAGCAATAAATCTGCGAACTCATTTTCATTTACTGACAAAAATTTTGTTCATAATATTTCACTAGTTAATTAAAATTAGAGCACCGGAGCAGCGTGCTAATTCTATCATAATGAGAATGAAAATGATTCTAATTAAGATGATGATGATGATGATGATGATGTTGATTTTGAGGTTGATGTTGCTGCTGCTGCTGCTGCACCTGATGATGATGATGATGATGATGATGATGACTTGCTTTATGTTGCTGCTGCAAATGAAATCGATGATGATGACTTGCATGATGCTGCTATTGATGAGGATGATAACAAAGATGATTACTTGCTCGATGCTGCTACTGATGACGATGGCAATGATGATGATGATGATGATAGTGACGATGACGGTGATGATAAAGATGCATTGCTTAATGCTGCTGCTAATGATGATAATGTTGATCATGATGATGTTGATATTTATGATGTTGATAAGGATTATGAGAGTTTCATGTCGCTATTGAAGCTGCTAATGTGCTGCTGCTTGTGATGATCCTGATACTGTTGCTGCTGACGTTGAAAATGATCATGATGACGGTAATATTAATGATGACTTCCATGTGGCTGCTGATGATAATGGTAATTTATTTATGGTGATAATGAGGTTGATGTTGATGATGATTATTTTGATGATGATGTTACTGTTGATGATGATATTGTTCTTGATGGTGAAGTTGACGACATTGTTGAATGTGAAGATGATTAAGTGACTGACTTACGATTGATGCTACTTCTGATGCTGCGATATTATTGTCATGTCCATTTGATGATGATGATGATGATGATGATGATGACTTGTCTAAGCTACTACTGCGGCTTGGAGTCCATATTATTGATGATATTTTATTATTATTATTATTATTACGTATTATTGGTATTATTATTATTATTATTATGATAATATTATTTTATTATTATTATTATTATTAATATTATTGTTGTTTTTGTTATTATTATTTTGTTAATGTTGATGATGAATATTAAATTTTTTAAATGTTGTTGATGATGATGATGAAGTTTTTGATGATGAGGATGATCACGATGATGATTTGCACGATGGTCTTGCTGCTCTTTTTGATGTCGTTGTTGATGATCATTCTGATGCTGATGATGTTGTTGTTGATGATGATGATGGTGATGATGACGGTAATGACGATGATGGCCTGCATGATTTGTTAGGTGAGGATGATGACATTGATGATGACGATGATGCTGTTGAGGATGCTGGTGATGCTGATGATATTTCTATTGATGATACTAATGTTGATGATGCAGATGATTGTAACACTTCTGATGAAAATGACGATTATGTTCATTACAATGCTAATGTTAATAATTCATATGTTGACAGGCGTTATGATGTTTTTGCTCACGATGATGTTGACAATGATGATATTGATTTGAATGATGATTTTAACGACGACGGTGATGGAGATAATAATGAGAATGTTCATGCCGGTTACATTAAATCTGATGGTGCTCGTGATGATAAAAATTATGACAAATATGACACCGCTGTTGGTAATGATATCGAAGATGATGCTTATTATCCCGTTTTGCATGATGAATATGTTTAAAATGCCTTTAGAAATATAACAGATTAACCGTCGCCATGAAATGAGAAAAGTGTTTTACAGTTAAGAACTTTAGGTTGGACAAAAATGCGAACTCATTAACTTCTTATGTTTGCATTTTTTTTTAAACTAATTTTATTTTAGCTGTAACAATTGATAAATGTTGGCCACCTAATATTCGGATTTGATTTCCCGCGCAGTGTTAAATAATAGAGGCGCGTGAATCCGGTTCTATATTTCGGAGGAATAAACGTACCTGCTTTCCTGGATATCGTCAAAATTATTCAAATTTTAATTTTTTGGCTAAACGTTTTTCAGAAGAAACCTATTAAATTGAAAAACATAGTATAATTTATATTTATTTAATTATTTATGTATATACATTTGTAAAAATGTTTATAAATATGTTTCCAAAATGAAGTATCGAAATCAAAAACAGTTTTAGCCGAATGTATATTTATTTATTTATTTTATATTTTGTGAACTCATTTAATATTTTTCATTTAGTTGTCTGCAAAGTTTCATTAATTACCTGTTTCTATTAGGACTTCCATTTTATGTTATTATTATTATTATTATTATTATTATTATTATTATTATTATTATTATTATTATTATTATTATTATTATTATTATTATTATTATTATTATTATTATTATTATTATTATTATTACTATTATTATTATTATTATTATTATTATTATTATTATTATTATTATTATTATTATTATTATTATTATTATTATTATTATTATTATTTTTATTATTATTATTATTATTATTATTATTATTATTATTATTATTATTATTATTATTATTTTTATTATTATTATTATTATTATTATTATTATTATTGTGTGTATTATTATTATTATTATTATTATTATTAGACGCTTTCATGAATTATAGAAAGAAAATTATTTTTCGTGCACTGACATATCATAATATTGTCTTTCAAGCTATGCGTAAATATATTTAGTTGTGCTTCTTATATTTGAGCTTTCTGTACTAATATATTTATATTTTTATGTACGTTTTATGTGTACTGTTAGTTTTTATTTCAACAGAATAATTTCACTTGTTCTATTTCTCCAGTAAATCAGTTGATAAGAGGAAGCAAAAGCACTTACTACAGCATATTTTGTCTTTTAATTATACATCATAGAATCAATGCTTGTCACAATTTCAATTCTATTTTTATATATTTGCTCAGAGCAGAAGATCGAGGAGAAGCTAAACTATACAAGGAAACTTGAGTAATTAAACCACTACCCATGGTGCTTAACTGCAGGCAAGACCACAACACAACCAATTTTATTTGCCGAAAATACAAATAAACTGATTGTCCAAAATAACCGTTTAGACACAGCCATCGGTCCTCCATAACTTCATCCAGTAGATCGGTTTTGTTCTTATTGGGAACTCATCACGTACTGGCCAGAATATGCTGCAGACAGGTCTCGAACTTGCGTATGTCTGCTTCGGAATCTGGTGTTCTAACCATTGAGCGACCTTGCTCAGGCTCGAACCCTGTCCGTGGCTAATACTGTTCAGTACGAGATGAGTTTCCAATAAGTACGAAAACGGTCTACTGGATGAAAATTTTGAAATAATATTTTAGCCATTTGTGAAAAATCCTTGAAATATTTCTGATCTATTCATAGAACACCATCAAAATGGAGCAAAATTTAAAAGAAGCAATGTAAATTATGATAATAAACTTCACCAAAGTGGTTTTCATAAATATAACTAATGCTAAAAATGTTACAACAATAAATTTCATAGATAAAATAGTAAAGTTTACTTGTTTTGCTTACTTTTGTAAAAATTTCGCTTTCCTTTTCATCAATACTAAAATTATTTTTGGAAACCTATACTGGCCGTCCAAACTGATTTAAAAACTGGCCTCCGCACAGAGAAAGAGTTGTTCGATGTTGCAAATTACCAAAACCAGAATATTGTGTACACAAAGAGGACTGAGAATGGTTTGAAATAACTTAGACAAAGAATGTCCTTTAACTTTGTTTTAGAGGTGGTAACTTTCAAAGATCGTAACAAATTAGGTTTTGATAGACAAATCATGAAAATCTTATTATAAATATCCCCATGAAACAAATGAATATATTTTTACATATTTTTTATGATAAAGAGGAAACAAATTATTCAGATAAGATCAGAAAGATATAATATAATCATCATGAACATATACTACAATCTCATGTATACTTGCGTTTTGTGTTTACTGGCGACTCATCAGTGGGAGCCGGTACTTGACCTATTTACCACAAAGTATGATAATTGTTGTCAATCGAGGCCAATTTGTTAGGAACTGCTTGAGTCACAGTTGCTCCGAATATGTTATAATTCTTAATTTGGGTGCAATTCAGTCCACTTCCGAAACCATGGTGTTGATATCAGGTGCCAACTCGTCAACCGTGTTGATATCATTTACAGCCTCGGCAACCATTGTGTTGGTACCGTTGTAGTCTCGGTATATATTACATATACTGTGTTCTGTTTAAAATCGCATTGCTAAAGACTTTTAATGAGTTTCCCATCATTACAGCTTGATTACACATTTGTATACGGGATTTTCCTATTCAACAATTAAACGTTTCTTCACAAAATATATAGTGGGTTTCAGGCGTAATACAGCTCCCGCTGAAGAGTCCCAATTAAGCACAAAGCGCGTGTTTACAAGGGAGTTTACTTTAGTCCATTTTCAATCTTACTTTTCACCAGTTAGACAATGCCTAGTAATGTTAATTTTCTGCAACTGTTGTACTAATAGGCTCTTGATTAGAGTAAATTTACGCCTCTTTTCATTATGCGGTCGTGTATGCCTCTCAGTGTCTGACGTTTTCTTGTTTGTCTCAACAATGCGAAACTCTGCAGGTGTATTAGCTCAGTAGTACATGTGTGAACTTGAGTGCTTTCTTGGGTCTTGAAAACTACTAGCACCTTTTTAAAACTTCGATGTGCTCCCGTTGTAATGGTTCTGTCCGCGAAGAATGATAAAGATTTAATGTAAACGAGGAGATTAGCACAGTCGCACTCATTATAAAGATACTTAGATTTCTCTCAATAAGTTTATTTTAAAAAGCCGACTGGTACTGAGCGACTCGTGTCAATATTGAATGTAATCTGACTAAAAACCAGGAGGTAAACAGGTTATTTCGGAACATAAAAATAATTTTCGCTTTATGAATGCTTAAATCCAAATTATTTAAACACTGTAGGAAATAGCCAAATTACCTGAGACTGATAAGTGCTTTTCGTTTTCCATTTTTATTTTTGTGTTTGTTTTATAAAATAAATTAAACTAGTAAATTTAAATTAAGGAAACTTAATTAAAGTAAATCAACATTTTATGCGTTTCAATTAAATCTATACCTTTTATAATCCTAAGGCTTGTTATAATAATATTAATGGAATTTACAGACATTTATGCATGTTAATATGTCAAATATTGAGATTCGATACTGGTTTGCTCATTATCACGTTAGATCTTAGAAAATAAATTAAGCAGGTACAAATGCTTCAAGCTAACCGACAAATGTAAATGACTTCAACGTGCGTTTCAATATAATCTCCAACGAACTCTTTCGTTAAACTTACTGCCTTAATTGAAATATATTTCATTTTCTTAATAATTTATATTAAATATGAACTTTTTAGACTGGTTGATCATTTGCATTTTACGGTAATATTTTTATTTTAAAATATTTAAATGTTTTCCCGATAAAATTTACATCAGGTAAACAAAATTACCTGAAACTATTTATGCACGCATAAATATTATCTGATGAAATCGGCATTATGATTATATTAGCAAATATATCACCAATATTCTTTATTTCAAGATTATTCATTATGCTATCTTGAGTTCGGTCACGATCTTGCCTTCATTATCATCATAATGTTAATTTGTTTAAATTACAAGAAATTGTTTACATAAAAAATATAAGTTAATTAAATCATTTTACTGAGAAATTTTTGTTGATTAGTCAATATTTTTACGTAATATAATTAAGTCTGGTTGCCGCATTACATCGTTAGGCAATTATTTTATTGAAAATATATGCTAAAATGGAATATTTAAATTCAATATGCAGAAAAAATCATTGACTAAAAGTTGCACGTCAATGCTATCTATAATTAGCATAAAAATTGAAATATTTATAACAAAAGTAATTATGCATATAAATGATCAATTAGAAGTTTTATTGTGTGAAATATTGAGATTGATTATTACTTTGATTCTGTGTCAAAATAATAATAATAATAATTACTATTATTATAATTATTATTGTTATAAGCCTATAATCAAATTTTAACGTTTAAAATTAAATTAAATTGAATAACATTATTGTACGTGTTCATAATTACTTGAATTACTCTATCGCCATAAACATGATTTACGTTATCAAACAGTTGTTTATTGATTAATCAATAATTTTGCACATCATATATAATGTCTGCTTGTCGCATTGCATCGTTAGAGAATTATTTTATTGCAAATATAATCTGAAATAGAATATTGGAGCTTATTAAACAAAAATTAAATCATTGGATTTAATGTGCGCGTGAATGCTAGTGAAAACTAATTGGTATTTGACTAAAAAGGTAATTTGGCCTACAATTGAAATGATCAAGGTACAAATCACAAGTAGGATGACGTAAAAGTGACAAAAACAATGGCTAGCAACCATTTACCAGTAAAGATTGCAATAGGGAAGGTATAATACGAGCAGGAGAATTATTGTTTTTTATAATAGTGGGGCCCAAGGTAGGTGCATAAAAAGGTACCTTTGACTAGAATAATATAGATTAGAATGAATTTTTGAACAAATGAGGGAATCTCGATTCTCAAAAGAGTTTTAATATTCCGTTAATCGCAGCATGCACGCATCATTTGTGTAACATACAAATTGGTGCACAAAGAGAGTTAAATGAGCAAACTTAGATTTCTGATCAGGATCCGTTGAAGCTGATAGAGGTGAAAACATCATTAGAATTTGAAACAATTCTCAACAGACCTTTGTATGCGAATGGAGCGAATAAGTACCAAGATAATTTTCAACCATCATTAACGCCGTGTTCAGAGCCATTCTTAATAATGACCAGATTTTACCCGTATGAAAAGTACAATTTACGCATTAAATCCGTGTTGTCACTGAGGATTTTATAAAAGAAACGTAGATTAACTACCTACATAAATGTATCATGCGGCAGTTCTTTTATAAAGGTAGGCTTGTGGATACATTCTGAACATAAGCGATTACACTAATCTGGCGACTAATCATGAAAGTAGGAGTTTAGGAAAGAGGAGACGCTCGTGTTGGTTTTGATGTTATGGGAAACACGTTCTGAAATACGAGAAGCAATCTGTTCTAGAGTAAATGAGGATAGTCAATTGAGTGGACTTTAAAACATACAGGCATAGAATATAAGGTGCATGATGTAAGCTTTGAATAGATTAAATCTCAGTTTGGGGTGCTTTGCGTTGCTGCACACTAAACGAGCCCATTTGACGACTTTGGATGTGATTTAGTTGAGGTTCGGTGAGAAGTCCAATGGTTAAGTGAACGTGATACCTAATTGGTTGACAGAGTTGGTTGTTTCTACTTTTAGATTGAGTTTGGTAGAGGTCAAATTATCAAAAGATCGACAAATTACCGCACTCGGAATAGACGAGATCGTTGACTTGAGCCATTCCTGCATTAAAGTGACAATTAAAAATCACCTGTTAAAAATGCATCCAGTAGAGATAAGAAAGTCCCATCGAAGAGAGCAATCCTACTGACGAACAACTTCATACGAACAAAATAATGTTAAGACTTAATGTCCTTAATGGTTATGGTACGACTGGTGTTGAGGTGTGAAATACATACAGACTCCCAAAGTCACCGTCAACTGTCGCCAATATCTAAATAGAGTTGAGGGAGTAGCAATCAAAAACAAAGCCTCAATAGTCATCTACAAATTTGTATCCAGTGGAGCCAGTGATGTTAATGTTCAATTCTTTATATTTCTGGAACAGCTGATTCTTTTTATTTGCGAAATTTCGGTTAGATTTGGGAGCCGATCGAATGCGCCTTTCAAAACTTATCACTAACTTGTCTATCGTCTGCTTAATAATTTCGTATATATATATGTATATATATATATATATATATATATATATATATATATATATATATATATATATAAGTAGACTTGTTATATGTGCGGAATTGTGAGTTTCGGACTGGATTTACACAAGGCTTAAAACGTGTATTTAAACTGTTTGAGATCCGTAAATGTTGGATAGAGGTGACGGAGGCTTTAAGGGAATATAATGCATTTCAAACAGGAAAAGCAACAAGAAATATTTTATATTAAACAATCATTGATTGCGCGGGTGGTGGTAACAAATCTTTAAATCAAGATCGCGAGCTTGTAGTAAACACCAATTCCATTGTATTTAACCAGTCGTCGAACAACAGCGAAACTACAGTCAGTCGCAAGTACTGATGCGTTTCAACGTTCCATGATTATCATCAGAGGACGACGACAAACTGAATAGTTAGGTTCAAACAGCAAAGAATATTTATGGGCAGAACGTGTGATTGACGGTAGTTTTGCTACATTGCTCGACGTCTGGTTTAATACTACCTTTACTTCAAGTCCACAAACTGGTTTTAAAGAATTGTCACCATCGCTATAAATTTTTACCTAGTTGTTGCGCACCTAGTAACAACTCATCTGTAGAAGCCGGAATAAGCTGCAAATTGAAAGCCTTTTTCAAATATGATACTGAATATACATCCTCAATTGCGAAAAAATCATTAAAACCTCGCACGAAATTTCTCCAGACGTAGCATTTATGATAATTAGTAAATTTAATTAAATAAATGAGTAAGCTACATACGACGATTTATAGATAAAAAAATGCAGTTGTATTTATGTAAGATGAAAAAGCATGTTCGGATATTGAGCTTGAACTGGATGTGATGCAGGCAATTGATTTGTTGATCACTTATATTACACTCTCTCCAAATTTATATTTTCTATTTAGATCGGGATTTGAATATATATATATATATATATATATATATATATATATATATGTTCATTTGTAGAAACGAGAATAAAATATGAAATAAACAAATCTAGTATCTGATTATATTTTCTTTTATAATTTCACACGGAAAAGATACAATCAATATAACTAACAACTCGCAATCCAAAATAATAATACATATATTTAGTTTATTTATAAACGCTATTATATAAAATATGAAATCAAGTTACTGCCTTCCTTCCCGGTTGGCTTATTAGATATTATGTTAATATGTTTTAGGAAAAAATATACAGTAAAACCTTTACTAAGTAAACTCGATGTAGCTTTAAATAAGTTGAAGTCCACATTTCAATTATATATATATATATATATATATATATATATATATTTAAACTAAGTTTCATTGAATGGAACGTATAATAGATGAACCTTTAGTGAAACGTTTTAGCCCTGTTGATGCTATGTCACAATTTCAAAGGAAAGCGATTTTAGTTTTCAGAGAAATACTGGATTATGTACTCAAATTGCCGCACGTAAATTCAATCATTTTATTATGTGCGTTTGTAAATCCTATATATTATTTACATCGTGATAAAAAATTTTCTATGTTAAATATTGAAAATCGTTACTGATTTACAACATTTGAGCAATATCATATATTTGGTATTTTGAAAAACATTAGAGCGAAATATTTATTGTAGAAACATCGAAAGATATTAAAAATATTTTGTTTCAATAAAATATAAAACTTACATTTAAAATATTTTCTACGATAATAAATGCAATAATTTAATTTAACGTATAAATAAAATTTTTTATTTGATGTACTGACACAAGTTGCTGTTTTGATTTTTAAATTACTATTTTTATGTTCGTAATTGTAAATTGATGTAAATTATTATACCGACTAATAGAAAATCCAACACGATTTCAATAAATATAAGAAGTGCGCCAATACAAATTAAAGGAAACTTAATAAATATTGTGTTTATTACAAAATCTTGATAGTTTTATATAAAATAAATTATGTAAGCAAACGAAATATAAAAAGGCTACAGATTTGCTTTTTTACAAAACACATTTAGTGTTAGTTTTCAGACAATAATGTAAACCGCAGCGTTTTCTTAATAGCAGCTAGGAGAATTCCATAAAGTTATGTTCCTTTCATTATAAACTCTTTCTTAAATTACCTTTACTCTAAACAAGTTTGTGATCTCGATATAAACACCTGACTCTTTATCTACATTCATTTGTCAGTATAAAATAATTATTGTATAATGAAGAATAAGCAATGTTCGTTCAAATATTTCTATTTCCTTTTTTGTTTTGATAATAATTATTATGAATTTATTTTATAGTTTAAAAATGCATTTTTTTCATGTCGATTCGGGTTTTTGGGTCGATACTTTAAAAAATTATTTTAATGATAGTTAGTATAAAATAATTTTAACTCGAATTGTAATGTTTAAAACCTAAATTTCTTCTATAAAAAATATAAAATACACTCCAATATTATTCCGTATTCTATATCTGAACAATCAGGATGCTATCAAAAATAAAACATAACTCAAAATAAACCAATATCTGTTATGGTTGGAAATATCGATTGTGGTTAATAATTTTGAATTTTACACTGTTACGATCGTGAATGTTTTAAAGAAAGTTAATTAAAATGGAATATTTATTTCAAGAAAACCGAGAGATATTCCATTACTCTTATATGCGTATAATTTTTTTTAAATTTTAATTTGGATTATAATGATTATAATAATTATAGTTATAATTTTTATCTATTAATCTATTGTTAAATGTCACCACATTTCAACATTATGGTAACAATTTTATGAATGTTTTTAAAAAATAAGTTACTATTCAAAATACTATTAAATTAAACCGCTATATATTCAATCTATGCAACACGCATTAAAATAAATAAAATTATTATTATTACCATTATGACTATTTTAATAGTTCAGATTTATTTTCATTAAAATTTGATAAATATTGTTGTTTATTCGAAATTTTCTTTTTCGCAGTTGTATTTTTGTATAAGGTTTTAGAAAGTTATTTGCATTAGAGAATTGGCATAACACACCGCCAAAGTTTAAATCAATTTTGTTTTTGGCGCTATTTCAAATAATAAAACAGTTAATCATTTTTTCTATGATACTAACAGTTTTTTTTAAATATTTTACAAAGTATTAAAATCTGCTATGTGATATTTTTAAAAGTTCGCGGTTTTCCTGCTGAAAAGAACTTTTCTATAAACTGCATTTACAATATTATTTAATCACGACCTATTGCTTTAAGTAAATTAAAATAAATTCGATAACAATAACATTTTCGTTAGGCATATTTAAAATTAATGCTATTTTTGTTAACATAAGATTTATTTAAAAAATTAAATATCTAGAAATAAAATTACAAGTTGATAATTCACAATTATTACGGTTAATATTATAAAACGAACACCCTATAAATAAATAAATTGTTTTATGTGAACTATTAAGACACTTCCGATTTTTCTTTGAAGGAATTTTTTCATGTTCGTTTTTAGATAAACTTAATTTGGAACATTAACTTGATGGAGAGCGATGTAAATCCAATTAATAAAATGCTTGTTAATAAAAATCTTAAATTTAGTTTTTTTCAATATTACGCTAACAATTTTTATGTAAAAAGGTTATTAGTCTGCAATTTTGCATTATTTTTCATTTAAGCCTTGTAAGAGTAATTTGTTCTGCAATATATTTATGTGCCAAAATATGAAAAAATATATTCATACTTTTAATTTTAAAGTTATTTCATTAAATTTATTTCATGTGTCAATAAATCTTCTCATGTAAAAAGTTAGCAGATTTATATATTGATTCCTCGAAATATTTTTCTTTTTCCCTTTTAAAAATTTATAGGAAAACATGTGGAAAGAAATTCGATAAAAATTTAATATACTGAAAGAATACATTTTAGTATTATTAAGACTATGACAATAAAAATAGTATGCACTGATAATATATGATAAAAATCGTTCTTGTATGATGTAATTTTATTATTAACTGATATGTATTTTTGCAGAATTTTTTCTCCGTTTAAAGAAAACCGTTTTATTGAATCATTTACTTTAAATTACTGATAGACATTTGATGGATTTAAACTGATCGTAAATAAAGGTTTTAATTAATTTCGACATTGTAATTAGGATAAAATAATAAATGAAAATGTTTTATTTGAAAAATTAGAACAGACTCTTCGTTTTAAATATTGTAGACTTATATTAACCTTCGTTTTAGCTAATTATATACTGAAACACACGCTTATATGCATTGACAGTCATTTTCATATGTGCGTCAATAAATTAGATGGCTTAAAAATTATTTTATATTTTTCCGAAAACTAAAACTCACGAAATTAATGCATCAAGTTTTGTTCGTTTGTCAACATTTGAGCTTCGTTAATATTGTAATTCCTCGCCTTATACATTTCGTGTTTCTTTTCAAATCTAAATCTATATCAAACATTTAATTCAAGTCAATTGACCAATTAATTGATTGTAGTATGTGCCGTTATCAACTATAACTACATGTTATATATATATATATATATATATATATATATATATATATATATATATATATATATATATATTCTTTATTCTGCCCATTGTCTTCGAATATTACATAGTATATTTCTTTTCTGGAAGAAAATACACATTAATAACAA